>VMDO01002073.1:0-180194 GCA_007922755.1 Pedetes capensis
GTTTGGAAGAGTGGCAGGTCAACGGAAAAGAGGAAAACCCTCCACCAGATGGATTAACACAGTGTCTGCAACAATGGGCTTAAACATAAATAAGATGGTTTGCCTGGCACAGAATCAGCAAGTGTTTCGATCTGCTGTACATAGGGTCGCTATGAGTCGGACTCGACTCGACGGCACCTAACAACAACAACAACAACATTATGGCTGGGGTTTAGTTCAGCTGGTGAAGCGCTGCTCTGGGCTCTCTAAGCTCCTGGGTTGGATCCCCAGCACCACAAAAATGGAAGAAGAACATGGCAATCCACTCCCAAAGTAATCCCCAAACAATCAGCCACTTTCACCCTCTGAATAGCAGAGAAGCACTGACATAGTGCTTGTCATGGCACAGTGTTGGGGGAGTGTTTTGTTCTGTTGTACATAGGGTTGTTATGAGGCAGACATGACTGGATGGCACCTAACAACAGCAACATATTATTTTAAGAAAGGTCCCTCTGCAAATAACAGGGAAAAAATGTGTCTTACTTAATGAATGGTATTGAGATGTGCTTTTGGCAGCTTGATGCGATACCCACTTAGACTACATAGTAGAGACTGGTGGTTTTCCCAGGATTTACTCTCTTCTTTTTAAACAATAGGTCCTCCGTGTTTTAGTAGCCCCCTCTATGTACAACAGAATTCCATTAGCTCCCTATAGGCAAGCAAATTGTGCAACTTCCTGGGCTCCTTCTTGAAGGGAAACGGCATGTTCTTTGTTGTGCTGCTTGCGATGGTCTATAATCAGCCTGGGCAGTGGTGAGCCAGCAGTCAGTGGCCATGAAGATGAGGACAGCAACCAGAGGGTGACAGAGCCATTGGATGGAAGGTGCTTGAGTCCCTGGTTGGTTTGTGGAGCAGAGGCTGTCCTGACCTGCCCTCATCCCTTGACAACCATTGGACATCACATAAGAAAACAATCTTGAAATAGAGCCAAGTGCTGGGCATGTTCCTGTGGTCTCAGCTACTAGAGAGGCTGAGGCAGGAGGATCACTTGAGCTTAGGAATTGGAGGCCAGCATGGGCAGCATAGTAAGATTGTCTTAAAAAAAAAGAAATAAAAGAAATAAAGAAAAAGTTATGAAATGTAATGAATAATTGGACATTAAAACTGAGGCCACAGATAAAAGTTACAAATAGTTCATAGAAAGGAAATATGAATAATTCTTGAGCATAGAATATTAATTTACTCTCTACAACAGAAACCAAATTAAATAGCATTTAAACCTCTCAGATTAGCAAATACTAATACAAATGGATAAAACAAAATCAATAAGCTTCAAGGAAGTAAATGAGGAAAGGATGGAAATGAAAATCATACAGAGAAGGAAACACATATTGAAAACAATGTGCCAACATTTCCATATGTTAATTGTTGATTGTGGGGAGATGTATACATTTCAATATGCTGAAATGATAAAACTGGGTATAACCTGTTTGGAGAACCATAAAATTATTCTCTCTCTCTCTCTCTCTCTTTCTTTTTTCTTTCTTTTTGCTAGCCATTGTCAGTCTCTTAAAATGAAATGATCCAAAATACTAAAAGATTCTATTTGTGAAGATACAGCAATACGATTACTGGCAGTGAAAAGTTGAAATCGAGATGCCCAATGAAAGAGAAATGGTTAAATATAGATAAATTCAGTGGAATACAGAACATTCTTTTAAAATGATACTTCTGAAAACTACAACAAGTGATGAGAAGATGGATGTGTTTTTAGGTGGAAACAGTAAGATTTAGAACTGTACATATGTTAATTTTTCTGTCACACCATCTGGGCTGACATTGTCCTTTCTGCCTTTTCAGCCCCATTCTGTCTTTTCAGTGTAATCCTGGATTTCAGATGGTGACCTTTGCCTGGATATAACTTGCCCTTCTCCAATAAATCTACACCTCTGCCAAATTAATTCCTTCACTGTTTACTCAACAAATATTTACGAAGTGCTTGCCATTAGCTAGGAATAGTTCCAGAAGCGTGGGCTACTTCACTGACAAACAAAAATCTCTGATCTCATAGGGCTCGCGCTCCAGGTGGAGGAGACAAACTGTAAATGTGGATCAATAAACTGCAGCATGTCTGAAGGCACTGCCAGGGGAGCTGGCTCTGGGCTGCAAAATAGGAGCTGGCTGAGAAGGAGAGAGTTGAGCAATCCAGCACTGGAACTAAGTACATATTTGAGGGAAAAGCATTCCTAGCAGAGAACAGCTGGATCTCCAAGGGGGAACTGTGCCTGTCATGCTGAAGGATGGGGGCCTCTGTGGCCGGTGAGGATTGAGAAGGGGAGCATGGGGACTGATGGTACCAGATCATGTAAGCAGAGCATGGCTCTGATGTGAGGGAGACAGGGCAGCAATGCTGGGTCTGAGCAGGCGAGTGGTTCTGATGTGGCTTGTGGAAGAGCTCCTGTCCTAGGGGAAGGATAGAATGAAGGGGGCCGTGGTAGGACCTGGGAGACCAATCTGAGATATTTTGAGGCACCAGGTGACAGTCTGTGGCTCACATCAGGGTGGTAAGAAGTGATCAGATTCTGAGTGTCTTTCAAAGAAGAGCTATAGAATTCCCTAAGGAGACGGGAGTAGAAAGGAGAAAGCTAGGGTTGCTTCAAGCTTTTGGGCTTGAGTAACTGTAAGCATATGATTTTCACCAACCCTGGGGGACATGTGGAGTCGGAGATGCCTGCTAAACCTCTGAGTGGTGATGTTAAGTAGATGGGGCATGGAGAAAGCACAGAAGAGACATCGTACTGTATTTTAAATCAAAGTCTATGATTATGTTCTTCACTTCCACTGCAGTTTTAACCTTGTTTTAGAGCCCATCATGGGCTTTCAGGCCTCAGAAGCCCTGCACAGTCTGTTGACCCAGGGTGCTGCATCTGTGGTATATTCAGTGGACTGGCAGAGAGGATAGTATCTCTTCCCTGTTAATCCTGTGCTACCTACTATTTCAGCTCAACTTCTGCCATTGTTCCCATCTCACCCTCTGCAACTCATCCAAACTGTCTTAGCCTGTTTTCTGTTGCAATAACAAAATACCTGAGGCTGCATAATTTATAAAGAAAAGATATTTGTTTTGCTTCTAATTTGAAAGATGGCAAGTTCAAGAACATGACCCCAGCATCTGCTAGTCTTCCAGTGAGGACCTCATGGTGCTTCAATCATAGCAGAAAGCAGAAAGACAAGCAGGTGAGGGAAAAGGGCACAGAACATAAGAGATGACCTTGCAGTAACTGATCCAGTCCTTGAGAGTGGTAACTCACATGCGAAAGACAGGAATTCGTATCCATTCTAGGGCTGGCCTCTGAGACCGGAATGCCTCCTGCTAGGCCTCACACTTTAACACTTCTGGTGTAGGAATCAGGGTTCCAATATGTGAACTTTTGGGGAACACATTCAAACTGTGCCCAGGCCATCTCCCCTTTTCTCCTAGACAGCTGTGATGTCTCACACTTTGGTAGTGTTGGTTCAGACTGTCCAGGGCCCTCCAAATGCTGCATCTACTTCCCTTTTCCTCTCCCACCTTTGTTGATGGAAGTTCAGAAGACCTCAGACAGCATGTAGAGTATCTTAAAATGATAGACTAACTTCATGCTGGATATCTCTGTGTCTCTATTAATAAACTAGGGATAACAAAAACTATGTCATAGGGTGTGTGTGTGTGTGTGTGTGTGTGTGTGTGTGTGTGTGTGTAAGGACTTTGAAAGTTTGGAACATGTGTGTGAGACACTACACTCTCAATAAATATTCATTCCCCATTTTTTACTAGGATATTAAAACATTGGAGGTGTTATTGATACAACAGATCCCTGCACTGATGTGGCTTGTAA
Source organism: Pedetes capensis (assembly GCA_007922755.1). NCBI lineage: Eukaryota > Metazoa > Chordata > Mammalia > Rodentia > Pedetidae > Pedetes > Pedetes capensis. The sequence continues at coordinate 3,858 of VMDO01002073.1, forward strand.
AAGATTGTGTAGATCTCAAATATGCCTTAGCCCTCAACTTGGTTCTCAAATAACTGGGCTGAATATTTATGTGACAACAGCTGATAGTTACAGAGTGCCAGTCTGCCCATGATGTGTATTTTCACAACAGTCCTAGGGGGTGGGAACAGAGTGGATCACTCTCCTCCAGAGGAGAAGTTAATGACCCGACTGCCCAGGCCTCCCCACTGCACCACACTGCCTTTTCCCCAGGATTTATCTGCTCAGCACACTGTCTTCTCAGCGCTGTGGACCCTCTGCCAAAGGGCACTCGTATCCTAAATGCAGAGAAGTAGCTTCAGCTGAGTCATCTCTGTGGCCCAGGCACATGCAAAGACCTTAATTCACTGTGACTCTAGCACATCTATTTTCGCCGTTCCCGTGTGATGAGTTTACTCACAGTGACACTGGCAAACTAATGGTGCAGAAGAAACAAAGCATTCCTGGAAGCTAGATTTGCAGCAGGACTGTCAGGACAGATACTGCATCCAAAGGGGCACACCAGCCCCCAGACTGACTCCAGAAAGCACTGTCTTTCAATTCCCATTGCTTACTCTCTCTGCCAACCCCCTTGCCATGTCACATCTTGCCACTGTGGCTCCAGCACCCTGAGCAAGTGGATGCCTTGAATCATTCAATAGAGAAGTGCCACCATGTCAAAGTGGCTCCCTCCTGCTGGAGGGTGTTACGGTTCAGCGCATTTCTGTAAGGTCCTCTGTCAGATCTGGAAGCTTTGAAATGTCAAGGCCACCTACTCATCTCTTCTACCACTGTTGTCATCTCACTCACTGAAAATTGCCTTTGAATCTTGTGTAAACATTGGAACTCCCCTGTCTTATTATTTCTGGTGCTCAAGAGAATGTAAACAAATAGCGCTAATCTGATGGCGATATCAGCAAGCTCTGCACCTAGTCTCCTTTGCCGGGATCTGCTCAATGCTCTGTACATAGACAGAAGCAAAGCCTTTGTCCAAAGAGACCAACATGTGAGAGCACAGGAAAAGACCGTGGGGGAGTGTGGCTGACAACTGACATTGCTCCCAGGTGGAAGGGAGTGTTGGCTCAATAAATTCCAGGCACCTGAAGGCACTGGTGGCAGGAGGAGACACTGGGGAAAGGGAAGAAGGAGGAGGATGAGCTAGATGAAAATTTAGATCAGAGTTAATGCTTTTGCCTGTGTGAAACTCACGACGTAATCTGAAATCAACTGGAACTCTTTTGGATCAAAATCCTACCTGGCCTGCATTTTGGGCTACACCACTCATGTTCTTGTTGTTGTTGTTGTTAGGTGCCGTCGAGTCGGTATCTGACTCATAGCGACCCTCACAGGGTTTTCAATGGCTGAGTGCTTCGGGATTGCCTTGGGAGTGGATTGCCAGGCCCTTCTCCCATTTTTGTGGTGCTGGGAATTGAACTCGGGGCCTCAGAGACTGCAACGCAGCGCTCTACCCACTGAGCTAAATCCCATCCCACTCATGTTCTAGACCTTGCAATTTCCACAAACTCTGTGTCCTGGTATCTGAGCACAGTGAAACAGCAGATGATCTGCCACACACAGCAATGGGAATCATTTATTCACATTGAACTCCCTAAGGAGATTAAAGACAGATGCTCAGTCCATACCTCAGAACCTCTGAATCAAAGCCCTGAAGTGGGACTAACGGATTTATAGTTCTGCCATTGTCCAGGCTAGGCTGATGCTGCTGGCCCATGGACCACACTTTGAGAACCACTGGTTAGACAAACATGGAGGATGAATTTCTCCTAATTTTTATGAGTCCAGTAGAGCTAGATTATGGTGAGAAGGAGATTGGCTTTGGAATAAGCCAAACCTGGGCTAGAATACCAGCTCTGCCAATTACTAGCTGCACAGACTTGGAGAAATTGCTTAACTGCTGAAATCTTCAGTTTCCTGACCTACAACACATGGATAATAAAAACTATCTGGCAGGGATATTGCAAGACTACAAAAGCTGCATAGATCCTATGGTATTAGCTAAGAGGATCTCTGTTCCTCCAGACTTTGGACTTACTGTAAGCCTTGCTTGCATAACAATGATGAAGTCTTCCAAAATGCCAACCTTCTGAGCATATAATTTATGTCCCAATACATAGGTATCTGTTTCAGGAAGATTTGGCTTCTGACTTATATTAATATTACATTTTGCCTTTGGTTACTATTTGACCAGAAGGCTACAGTTCTATATGGATTGTGCCTTTTAAAAGAGAATGTCCACACAAACCACAATGGCAAATGGCCTAGGATAAGGTACAGACTCATCAAGAACTTCCTATAAAATATGTCACCCATGAAAATTTCATCTCATTTGTGGCACATGTGTCAATGACTGTAATTTATTTCTGGCTGATTCTGGTATTTGTTAGTGTTGCACACAATCATGTTGGAGACTCGACCAGAACTGCCATTAAGACCCCCTCCCCCAGATAATTCCCTCCTATGATAATTTCTGAGGGAAACTGGGAGCAGGCCAACAATGAGTCCATGCAGTGACTCAGAACAGAGGCCCACAGATGTGACGGCATCCCTTCCTGGTGGTCCAGGGAGCTGTCATTTCCATGGCCTGTATGGGTAAACTCCAGTTACCTCAATGAGCTTTGTAACAGTTATTCAAATTCTTATCTATCTTTTCTCAAAACTCAGGTGACAATTCAGAGCAACTTCATAATAGCCAAATAGTGGAAGCACCCCAAATGTCCATTGAAAGATGAGTGGATAAACAAAACATGATGATCCTATAAGATGAAATGCCCAGGCTTAAAAAGGAAGTAAGTCTTGGACATGATACAGCATGAATGAACTTTGAAGACATTTAGTGAAATAGGTTTAAGCCTCTTAAGGGAAATTCACTAATATTATTAAGTGAAATAAGCCAGTCACAAAATGACAAGCACTATATACTTTCACTTACTAGTATATGTTGTTGTTAGGTGCAGTTGTGTCATTTTTGACTCATAGCGCCCCTATGTATAGTAGAACAGAACACTCCCCAGCACTGTGCCATGCCCAGCACTATCTCAGTGTTTCTCTGCTATTCATAAGGTTTTCAATAGTGGATTGTTTCTGGAGTGGGCTCCCAGGTCCTTCTCCAAGGCTACAGCAACTGGTATTCCCAGGGGATCTCCTATCTAAGAACTAAGCAGACCAACCCTGCTCAGCTTCTGAGATCAGATGGAATCAGAAGCCAGGGTGGTATGGCTATAGACTACTAATATATGAGGTAACAGGGCCAGGGTTTAGCTGAGTTGGTAGAGGCTAACAGGCTCAGGGGGTTAGCTCTGCATTCTCTGAGGCCCTGGATTTCATCCCCAGCACTGCAAAAATGGGAGAAGGACCTGGCAGCCCACTCCTGAAAACAATCCCAAAATAGTCATTAAAAGCCCTAAGAAAAGCCGAGAAGCACTGACACAATGCCAGTCATGGCACAGTGTAGGGGAGTGCTTCCTGCTGTTGTACACAGGGTTGCTATGAGTTGGACCTGACTTGATAGCACCTAACAACAACAACAACAACAACAACAACAACAACAAGAATAGTCAAATCCAAAGGGACTGCAAGTAACATGGTGGTTGCCAGAGCTGGGATAGAAGGCCGTGGGAAGTCACCATTGAGTGGATGCAGAGTTTCAGATTGGGAAGATAGAGAAGTTCGGCAGATGGATGGTGGTAATGACTGCAACACAGTGCGGTGGGCTTAGTGCCACTGACCTGCACACTGACCAATGACAAGGATGGCAAATTTTGTTGTATTTTACTACAATAAAAAATAATGAAAAACTTAAACAAACTCAGCTCAGAGAGATTGCTAACTAAATTGAGAATGAAGGGAGCCTGGCTCAACCCCTTCTAAGTTATTCCCTCACCTGAGAATCTGCCATGGAGTCTGGACTCTGGAGTCTGCCCAGTGGCTCCTTTAAGTCCATACCACAAGCAAATAACAGAAGGAAATAACTAGAATGCGGGAAGAATGTTGTTCTGATGCAGCCAATAGGCATGTAATATAATATAGGCTTGTCACCTCAGAGCCCCAGAAGTTTTTCCTGTATTTCTAAAACACGAGGCAGCTGTTGCGAGGTGGTGGGAATTTAATCATTTATTTTCCCCTGTGCCTCTCAGGCAATGCTTTTCTTGCATTCACCAACAGATTCTGTTCCATATAATTAAATCTATGGAGAGTACTTGGCTGTTCTATAAAATGACTTTTACTGACAAATTCATTTTGCAAAAGCTGCAGAAGAAGGGTCTGCTCCCAACTTTCCCCTTCAGGCTGACGGAGTTCTTGGGCAGTGGCAGTGGGAACCGCAGAATCTCTCCCATGGGCTGCCGCTTAGCCTTCCCAGCGGCGGATGCCCATCTACACACACTTTCCTGCCCTCAGAGAGCTCTTTCTAAAGTATACAGATCCAGGTGAGCTTTGAAAGCACAGAGAGGTGCTAAATTTCATAGCTAGGAAAAGGGTGGCATCAGCACTTAAACAATTGCAGAGATGCGGCAAGGCACACAAAAGGGGATATTTAGGAGCACCTACGCACATGATGGGCTGGGATTTAGCTCAGTTGGTAGAGCACCATTCTGCAGTCTCAAGTCCTGGGTTCAATTCCCAGCACTGCAAAAATAGGAGAAGGACCTGGCAATCCACTCCGAAGACAATCCCGAAACAATCAGCCGTTGAAAACCCTATAAGGGTCGCTACGAGTCAGACACAATTTGACAGCACCTAACAACAATGTGCGTGATACTCAATACCAATTTTTCTCATTTAATCCTCACAACATTCCCATGTTGTTGCCACCCTTATTTGACAACTGAGTAAAGCTCAGAGATTTTTTTTTTTTTTCAGTACCGGGAGTTGAACCTAGGGCCTCGCGCTCACATGCTTTGCAAGTGCTGGACCACTGAATTGTACCTCCAGCCCCCCCCCCCCCTTTTTTTTTTTTAATTTTTGAGACAGGGTCTCACTAAATTACACAGACTGCCTCTGGTCTCGAACTTGCAATCCTCCTGCCTCCATTTCCCAAGCCGCTGGGATTACAGGTGTGCGTCACCGCGCCCGGCAAGCTCAGAGAACTTTTAAAGTCTCTTGGGTAATAAGTTGAAAGAAGTAAAATATGAAACCAGAACTTTATGATTCCAAAACTTTGCATTTGTTATTATCACTAATGGGGCAACCACTGGTCTTCTGTTTCCTTAGCTTATCTTGATCAGCTTTGACCATCTAAGCAATTGAAAAGGATGAGTTTATCACCATAGCAGATGTTTAAATGTTTGTTACTAAATGTAATGGGACAAGTAGGAAAGGTGGAAGGAATCTATTGTGTGATTTTTCTGGCCTCCCAGAAGAATATGCAAATGTGAAAAAGCAAAGGGGAGCTAAGGCATCCTCACAATAATGACTCATAATAACTTACAAGGTCTGGAGGGTAGCTCAGTGGGTAGAGCGCTGCTCTGCATTTTCTGAGACCCTGGTTTCCATCCCCAGTGCTGCAAAAATGGGAAAAGTATGTGGCGGCCCACTCTGAAAACAATCAGCCACTGAAAACCCTATGGATAGCAGAGAAGCACTGACAATAATGCCGAGCATGGCATAGTGTCAGGGAGTGTTTCATTCTGTTGTACATAGGGTCACTAGGAGTAGGACTTGATTCAATGGCATCTAACAACAACAACAACAACAACAACAACAACAACAACAACAACAACTTACAATGACTATGTGAGGTAAAAGTAGAAATGGTAACAAATATTGGCAGGGAAGTGATGTAAATATGAAGGTACGCTTTCTATCTAGAAGATTTTTTTTTTAGAAGACAGAATGGCACTGTATTTTTCAGCCTTTTGTTACTAAAGCAAAATACCCGAGGAAGGCTTCTTTATAAAGAAAGGTTTATTTGGCTCATGGTTCAAGAAGTACAAGATTCAAGCAGCATGGTGCAGGGTCTGGTGAGGGCTGCCCTGGGCTGTATCACATGACAGCAGATGCATGTGTGTCTCCATGGTATCTCTCCTACTCCTTTTAAAGCCACCAGAATCCAATCCTGGGAGATCTACCCTGACTTTCTCTAATCAGTTCCCAAAGACTCCACTTCTAGACACCATGGTAGGATTAAGTTTCCACTCTCTTAAACTCTTCCATGAATTTGGAGACAGCCATGTTCAAGGCAGAACAGACACCCAGTTTTAAGATGGTGTTCTGAAGAGATTTGTACTCTATTATTACTTTAGAAATTTCTCACAATAAAAGAACAACAAACAGGTATGAAGAGATTTTTAAAAAGAAAGTCTAAAAGTTTGCAAATTCCACTTAAAATTTCTGTTCAAAATCTACTAAGTTCATGGAAAATAAATCAAAGGCAGAATAAGACATGGCAGTGTGATGCCTGGTGTTCCACTCTCAGGAAAAGTAAGGAGAATATGATTCTCCAAAGTGGTATAAGTTGGGAAGGAACTCAGAGCTCCTCACATGTACTTCATTTTCCCAATGGAAGTACTGACGGGAGAGCACACCAACATGCTATCTTTGTAGGAAGACCTCTGTAAGTGAGGCTGGGTAAATAAGAGGACATCTGAATTGTAGCTAGCTAAATTTCTAGCTGTTTAGCTGCTGATTTTGGTGGCTAAAAAAAGTAGAGACTGAAGCAATTCTGTCTCCCCACCACCATGTGCATAAACATGGGCACACACACAAAATTGTGCACTATAAAGACCCTCCTTTTGATTACAATACTGTTTTTGGTAGTCTGGAACATCATACTTTCTGTCCTGCAAATAATTCACAAAATATAAAATATAAAATATAACAAAAGAAAACTAAATCCTGGCAAAGTGACCCTCACTTGATCCCAAAGAAAGTAATAGCTGCTATGATTTGAAGTACGCCCAGTCCAAAAGTGTGTGTTGGAGTCTTAGCACCCAATGCAACAGTATTGGATGGTAGGCCCTAATGGGAGGTGTTTAGGTCATGAGAATCCCACCTTACATTGGACTTTCAATGTCCTTACAATGCCAGTTGTAAAAGTACTTAAGCTTGTGGTTTTGATCATTTGCTCTCCTGTGCATGCTCCCTTGCCCTTGGCCTTCTGCTAGGAGATGATGCTACAATAATGCCCTTGCCAGATGGGGGCCTTCAACCATGGGCTTCCCAACCTCCAGAACAGAAAGACGCAAACCTTTTTTATGACTTACCCAATCTCAGGGGTTCTGTTATAGCAGCATAAAATGGACCACCACAATGGCTCTGGGTTCCTTGTATAGGAGTCATGCGCTGCTCATTCAGGGGCAGAGAAATGTATGTAGGTTCATTGCCCCCTGAGCCCTTGTGCCAGAGACCAGTGGCTCTGGGCCATCTCTGCATGCCAGCTGGGTTCTCAGCCATGCAGCTACCCAGCTCACTCCTCACTTTGGACTCTACTGACCCCCTTCAACGTCATCCCCAGTCTGCCTATCTTCACCAGGTAATCTTTCTCTGAGTCCTCTATTTTTCACCTAGTATGTTGAAACAACAATCTCAACTCTTTTCTTCCTGGGCCATCTCTTCAGATTTTCAAGAGCATTTTTCTTAAACAAAAGCCAACACTCATAAGTCAAAATCTCTGGCTTTCAAAAGGCTAACTTCAAAGGTGGTCTTCTACAACCCACTTTGGAGATTAGAAATTACACTGGCTATTTGTTTCTCTTTCCATTCTTGCTATAAACATCTTAAATTCATATTTTCCTCTTGGCAATTTGGACATCTCTAACTGATTGTGAGAAATATCCACATAAAGAAGTTTGGGGCTGGGCATGGTGGCGCACGCCTGTAATCCCAGCAGCTCGGGAGGCGGAGGTGGGAGAATCGCAAGTTCGAGACCAGAGACAGTCTGTGTAATTTAGCGAGACCCTATCTCAAAAAGTAAAAAAAATGGGCTGAGGTGCAGCTCAGTGGTCCAGCCCTTGCAGAGCATGCAGGCGCGAGGCTCTGGGTTCAACCCCCTGTACCGCAAAAAAAAAAAAAAAAAAAAAAAAAAAAAAAAAAAAAAAAAAAAAAAAAAAAAAAAAAAAAAAAAAAAAAAAAAAAGAAGAAGAAGTTTGGGAAAGAAAAACATTTAGATTAGTATTTCAAAGGATTACCTTGTTGGTCACAAAATTTTATTTTCCTACCAATGAATCACATCAAATCTCTCCCTCTCTGTGCCCAAACTGCTGTGGACACAGGCTGCCCCAGGGGAAAGACAGGGGCAGCTTCTGCCTGGTCCCCCTGAGCTGAGGTTCTGGAGGGAGACACAGAACAGAAACCGATTGCTGAAGTCATTGTTGAGTAACAATTATGAAATATACCTCGAAGAAAGCTTATGGAGTACAGCAAGTGTATGGGATGTGGGAAGATTTCATATCCTGGATTTTCAGGGAACAAGCTCAGTTTCAAAGAAGAGGAGAGGAAAGAGCATACTAGACAGAGCAAATGGCATGGGCAAGGGCTCTGAGGCAGAGAGGTCCATGTCACACTACCTTTTCATCAATTAATAAGTTACATTTCTTCCTGTTGGCAAATATTGTTACATCATTTTAAGTGGTAGAATAGTGTTTCTATATAATTTATTGAATCATTTTCTTCTTGCCCATTTAAACTATTTATTTCTTTCCCTTATTATCAGCACTGTTTTCAAGGTACATATCTGAGTACATATGTATATTTTCAAGATATATTCCTATAAGTGAAACTGTTTTGTCAGATGGAACAAAATGACTAAGAAGTTTGATACATATTGTTAAAATATCATGCAGAATGCTGGTACAGTTTACATTCCCATCGGCAGGGCATGAGAAATCTCACTCCACATGCCCAATACTATTATTATCTTTAAAGATCTTGCCAATTTTATCATGGATAAAAACGCTACATAATAAATTTCCTTTATACTGCATGTGTGCTTTTTAAATTGCTGGCAAATGTTAACATATTTTCTTATGTTTAACAGTCATCTAAATTTCTTCTTTAATTACCCAAACACCTCTATTCTTTGCCCATTTTCTAATATGACATATTTTTTGTAAGGTGGAAGAATTCTCATACATGAACAGTATTTATCATTTTCTAGATTTTCTTCACATTATAGTTGGCCTTTAATTCTCTTTCCAATGTTTTTTTCACATATAGAAGTACATTGAATCTTTTCACACACACATATTTGTGCAATTGTGCCAGTATATCTGAATGCAAGTTTCTACAAAGAGAATTACTGGGTCAAAGAGTAGATGTATTTAACATAATAGGTGTTACTAATTTTATATATACAAATAATTATATATGTATATTAAGTATAAACAAATATTATGTTATATAAAATTTATATATTATGTTGTTGTTGTTAGATGCCATGGAGTAGGAACTGACTCATAGAGACTTTCACAGGGTTTTCAATGACTAATTGTTTCAGGATTTCTTTGGGAGTGGATTGACTGTCTTTCTCCCATTTTTGCCATGCTGAGGATAGAGCCCAGGTCCTCAGAGGTTGTGGAGCAGCACTCTACCAACTGAACTAAACCCCAGCCCATAATGTATTATAGAAATATATAAATAATATATATTTTATATATAATATATATTGTATAGATAATTATGGGCTGGGATTTGGCTCAGTTGGTAGAGTGCTGCGCTGCAATCTCTGAGGTCCCGAATTCAATTCCCAGCACTGCAAGAATGGGAGAAGGGCCTGGCAATCCACTCCCAAGGCAATCCCCAAACAGTCAGCCATTGAAAACCCTATGAGGGTAGCTATGAGTTGGATAGCGACTTGATGGCACCTAACAACAACAACAACATAGATAATTTTATACACACACACACACACACACACACACACACACACACACACGATTTCATGCTGCAACAACCCAGTGGAATAACTATCACTGTTGCCATTGCAAAGATGAGGAACCTCAGCCTGTGAGGCTCTCACAGGCATTTGCTGAATGGGACACAACCAGTAACTGAAAGATCTCAGGATGGAACCAGGTCTTAACCACAACATATACTGTCCATTTGGTATATTCTGCAAGAAAAGTAATAGGACTCCACTTGCAAGTTTTCAAATTTTTCTTCTATCAGAAATTAGCTTTTAGAGATCAAATTAAACAGTTTTTTTTTTATGCAACATCAAAAGAGAACATGACCAAAGTCAGGAAAGGGGAATCTAAATTTGCTGCCAAGTTCAGGGCTGAGCACTGAAGGCTGCCTGTGGCATCCCATGCTACATATTGCTCAGAATAGGACTGAGCTCTATTTTTGGAGGATGGCCCCTCTGTGTCACATCACAGAAAACACATTCCTATGTCTTCAGTACTTTTTTTAAAAAAATATTTCTGAGTATTTTAGAAGTGGTGGGAAATCTTATAAGGATAAAATCGCAGACATTGACAAAGTAAATTTTCTTCTTACTCTGCAGAGTAAGAAGATCTAGATGAGAATGCTTGAATCTTAAAAACAGTTTGAGCTCATGGATAACATGAGAATAAATATGCATTGTTATTTATTACATTTTTCAGCTGAGAAACAATGTGGCATTTCAAAATGCTATAACTTCATGAACTTTTCTTTCATGGTAAATAACTTGAGCTCCCATCATAGAAGTAATGGACTATTTCAGAGACATCTCCCAGAAGGACTGGTAGCTGTTGTCAATGAGCTTGACTATCTTAAAGGCAATGCCTTCCCGTCTTGTTTCTATGCCCGTAGGCAGGTAAGATAAAGGCTTCTTGCATCAATAAAAACTCACTTTTTAAATAATAGAAATGCCTCTTTGGGTGCAAAACCTCACTGGGTGTAATAGTTACAAAAGCAAGAATAGAATGGCACAGCCACAACTAAAGATCATTGCTCTGATTCCCAAGTTCACATTGGGATCAATGTGATGCTCATGGGGAGGAAGCAATGGTGGCCGGGAACAATATATTTCATAGATTCTAAGATCCATCATTTCATATATTAACACCTCCAACATTGTCATATGTGTTACAACCAATGGCACCTTCCAGTTGACAGCCCGTCAGTCAATACAGAATTTTTTCTTCCTTGTTATTGCTGTTAGGTGCCATCAAGTTGTTCGACTCATAGTGACTCTATGTACAACAGACAAAACATTATTGTCAGTGCTTCTCTGCTATTCATAGGGTTTTCAGTGGCTGATTTTTTTTTTTTTGTGGAGGGAGAGTGGGTTGCCAGGTCCTTCTCCCAAGCCTACAGCACCTGGTATTCCCAGGCAGTCTGCCATCCAAGTACTAACCAGGTCCGACCCTACTTAGCTTCCAAGATCTGATGGGATCAGATGCCACAGTGATACAGCTGCAGGCTTTCTTTCTTCCTTAATGGTATAGGAAATAATGGCCCATCTTCCAACTGGTGGTATCCTAGATGCAACAACAAGTGGATGCTTATCACATATGAGCAAAGCACAAAGATAGTCACGGGAGACCAGGTGGCGATCATTCACACAGTCCTCTGTTCATTATAAATAAAGTAAGAGTCTAACAGACAGACTTTGGTGCAGGCCATAGGGATATAAAATGTTTGGGGAAGAGAAGGAAAGTTAGACATGATTATGGGACTGCTTTACTCACCACAAAACTGAGGATATGGGAGAAGGACTTGGCAATGCACTCCCAAAGCAATCCTGGAAAAATAATCAGCCATTGAAAACCTTATGAGGGTCACTATGAGTCCGACCTAACTCGAGGGCACCTAACAACAACCACAACAAACTGAGGAGAGGTATAGGTTTAGACTAATGTGGGAAATTGTCACAGTACTTCATCTCCCAAAATCAAAGAGATAGGAAGAAGAAGAAGAAGAAGAAGAAGAAGAAGAAGAAGAAGAAGAAGAAGAAGAGGGAGAAGGAGAAGGAGAACAACAACAACAACAACACATTCCTATGTGCTTGCAGGCTGAAATCCAAGTAAATAAGAGTTTTTATAGAAAATATTGGAATGTTTTGAGCACAGCATTTATATCTATCGATTGTGATTTGTAACAATTAATGAATACTCAAATGTAACAGCTAAACAAAACACTTCTGTCCCACAACATGATTATAGAATTGATTTTCTAGAAAACATTTTAAAGGGCTATGGAATTGCACAGCAAGGAAGGTGGAGGGAGAGTAGGTTTAGAATCTGAACTGGACTCAGTGTCAGGCTTTCTGATTTGGAAGAGTGATACCAGATCACAGGACTTTGATTCCAGAGACACTGGGACCTGCACGGCATGAGCCTGTGTCTCCTGCAGCAGGTGGGGAGTTGGCTCTGTGGGTTGCGCACCTCCCGGTCTGGCCTGGAGGTTCAGATGGGCGCTGCCGCAGCGCACAAAGATACTAAACACAATTCACTCCAGACACTCGGGTGAGGGGTGAGGACTCCTGCAGCCCTCAGGACCGCAGAGGAGATGGGAGAAAGGAAAAGCCTCAGGAGCTTTTGCCTTCCAGAGGCAAACACCTGTGTTGGTGGTCTCGTTTGGTCACAAGGAGACAGTTGTTGCTTCATCGGTGATCAGATGGAGAGCAGGTTCTTTCCTTGTGGAGGATTGCGATGGGAGAGTAGTCTTTCCTCATGGAAGGTCTGGGGGAGAGGAGCGGGAGAGCTGTTTCCTCATCGGTGGTCCGGTGGTCCAGGCGAAAAGGTGAAGAGGCAAAAAAAGGTGAAAAGGGCAAAAAAAGCAGAGCTGGCACAGCACAGCTCCTTATATAGCTCACCCACAGAATGGCCTGAGCCAATCAGCTTTCAGTCCAATTGTCCAATCAGGAAGGGTTTTATACAAATGTGCAACCAAGTTACTTTCATTTTCCCTAGATTTCTAATTTACAAACCAGATATTCAAAAGCTGTTTTCCCAGTTTGGGAGTTTTTGTCAATTTCCTCCCAATTTTTCCCTACAGGCTCTTCCTAACAGATATGAGGTCGCATCTTACATGAGCAGGTATGTTCAACTCCCGGGCCTAGTGATGATCCCACATAGAGAGAGGGGGCCACAAGGGAAGAATGAATGTGATGCCCCTCCCAAGGCCTGGGACTCCAGCCCTGGCTGGGATGGGAAGGGAAGACCTGAGCAGCCACATGGTCTTTAGTGGTGGGACTTCATGTTGGCTGCAAGAGGAATGGATGGGCTTATTCAACAATGGGCCCACAATGGGTCCACAATGGGCACAGTCATGCAGAGTGGCAGAGAAGGCACTATCTAGGAGGGTGGAGCCTGGGCGGCGCTTGGCTGAATTTAAACAGGCATGGCAGATACAACAGCAGGAAGAGAGTGGCATAGCTAAAACTGAGGATCATTGCTCTGGTTCCTGAGAACCACATGGGACACCTGGACCCAGCAGTGGGGACCTCAGGACTTCCCGGCCCTGCTAGATGCTCACTGATTACACTTGCTCTGCTGCGTGGATACTCATAGCTCCTCCTCAGTCCTGGGGCTACCAAGTGGAGGCTCAGATGGAAAGGCCCACATGGGAGTCTTCAGATTCTCTTCCCAGTGATTCTGATGTGCACCAGGGCTGAAGACTTCTGATTGTGGGGCAGCAGTAGAAAGGTGTCACCAGGGTTCAGGGGTGGAGTTAGAAAGGTTAGAGAGAAGAATGGAGAAGTAGGTGGGGGGTCTTTTCCTGGAAGTAATCTGTACCTGTTATGGGCTGGAAGGAAACTGAATCTCATTCAGCCACCAAAATCATCTATTGCTTCATAGGCTGTGAACAGCACTGAGAGACCTCATGTGGGCCACCAAGTTATCCAGATAGTGTGGACAGAGGGCAGCCACCACCCTTGATCTGGGGAAGGAAGGGGCCAAGGAGGGAAAGAGGGATATGGGAGCTCAGAGGAGGCAGGATCACAGAGGAGGGCCAGGTGATGGGCTGGAGTCTTGGAGGGACATAGCCACTGCCAGTGTCACCACCCTGAGCAGGGAGAGAGGGGCAAGAAAAGCACAACCTGCCTTTTCTCCCAGCTTTTACTGTCTTTTCTGCTTCTTCCAGTTGGTTAAACGCAGCCAGAAGCCAAAGTAGAAAGTCCAGGAGATGCTGTCCACAGAGAGCAGAGAAGGGCACGGGGGTGGGGGGGGGGATTTGGAGGTGGCAATGGCAGTAGCAAATAGGATGCAATCACAAGGCTGCATGGAGACTGGCTCCAGGACCCACAGGTACCCCTACATCCCCAGATGCTGAAGTCATGGATTAGGTGCTTTCCATTGCTGTGGCAAAATGGCTGAGAAAATCAACTTAGGAGAAGGAAAGTTATTTTGGCTCATGACTCCACAGTTTTAAAAGGTCCTTAGTTGCTAGACCCTGGTGCTTTGGGGCCTGAAATGTGGTAGAATATCATGGTGGGCAGCATGTGGCCAGGGAAGCTGCTCCCCTTATGATGGCTGAGAAACAAGGAGAAAGGAAGGGCTGGGGTCTCAGTATCTCCCTCAAGGACACACCCCAAATTATCTAACTTCCTTCCACCAGACCTCGCCTCCTAAAGATTCCATCATCTTCCACTAGTCCCACAGGTTGGGTGGAGACTAACACTTTAGCATATGAGCCTTTGCGGGACATTTAAAATCCAAACCATTATAAGCCCCCCATATGAAAGGGTGCTAATACAGCATAAAACCTTTGAACATCCTCCCATATACTTTAATAATCTCCAGATTATTTATAATACACAACCCAATGTAAATGCTACATAATTAGTTGTTAGGCTGCACTGTTTAGGGAATAATGACAAGAGAAAAGTGTACATGTCCAGCACTTCTGCAATATTTTTCTGAATATTTTCAGTCCATGTATGCAGAGACTGTGGACAGAAGGCTGAGCACATAGCCAGCCAGTTGTGGTAAAGGCAGGTGAGAAGTCTTGCCTATATCCAGGAGTCAACAGTGAACCACTGGCAGGTTCTGAGCAGAAGAGTCATGGGTAGAGATACATTTTTAAAATGTTTTAACTGTCTTGGTATTAAATATTAATGTTAGTGGAGGCAAATATTGATATGTGGTTGATTAAGGCAGGAAGAAGCAGATTTTCTGCCTGCCTGCAGGCTTTGGCTGCTGGGTCCGAGGCTCTGTCCTGAACTGATTGTTACCATGAACGTGGGTGAGCTGTCTGCACCTGCCTGGCCTTGGCCTCCCTGTACAGTGTGAGCTCACTGCAGGAATGCCATTCTGAGGAATGCAGGTCTGCCTGTTAATTAGGCATTGAGTCAAGAAGGGAATAAATCCAAGTGCATAGGATTGATTCATCCCATATCAACATTAAAGCCCCATGAAAGTGCTGGCAAACACATAGGGTCTGTAGATTCTGGGTTCTTGCCTGGGACTCAGGAATGGTCCGTCATTCAGTGGATGTGTGGGAGAGAAGGGGGTAATTTCTGACTGCAGCCACCATGGGAAAATACAAGGGAGGGAAGAGAGTCCTGGTCCAGTGACTTGGGACTCCACTCTTGCATGGGAAAGAGGACTTCTTCAGTGTTCTGTGCTGAGCAGCTGTGAGTTGGGGATGACAGTTGTCAGACTGGGGTGCTCTCAGTTGGGAATCCTTTGAAGGTATTTCCTTTTGCCTGGCATGGGTCACCAGTAAGGCTAAGCCTGCCCATTCATGAAGAACTAACACGTATAAGATGGAGCAGAGCTCTTCTTGCCATTCCTGGAACAAGAATCAAGGCCAAGGGGGAATATTATAGAGATGTTTCCTTTAGTCCAAAATAGGCAAAAAAGTCTAACACTCAAATCTGTCCAAGGAAGGAATGGGCTACCTAGGAAGAGACAAGCTCCTCCTCCTTCCAAGAACCCAAGCAGATGTATCATGGCTACTTCCATGGCTGATATTTTGGAAGATATTCCTGCAAAGGTACCAGAGCAAAGGGTGGATCAGGAGACCCTCTGTTATGGGCTGAATTATGCCTCACTCCCAATTTGTGTGTTGGAATTCTGGGAACCCCTAGAACACCTCAGAATATAATCTTATTTAGAGATAGCATCTTTAAAGAGGTAATTCAGCTAATTCACATTCTTTGGGGTAAGTCCTAATCCAGTAAGACTGGATGTCCTTATGGGAAGAGGGAATCAGAAGAAATGCATGATGAGAAAATAGCCCTCTACAGGCAAAGGAAAGGTTCCCCAAAGGAAGCCAACCCTGCGGACACCTTAATCTGAGGACTAGAAAGTCTTCAGGACTGTAAAATGATAAATTTCTGTTGTATGAGCCGCCCCATCTGGATTACATACTTGCACTATTTCTAAGATTTTATTTGATTTGAAAATTAAAAAATGTTTAGTCACTGGAGTCCAGAATAACACTCAGGATAACAAGTCTTGGTGTTTAATAACACAGCAGGAGCCTCAGGCTGCAGTCACATATTACTTAGCTTCTTAAATAATTGAAAAAGGAGCATACCACTGAGAGGAAATCACTTTCAGGATATATCCATTCATTAATGATATCTATTGTGGGCTTTCTGTGTGCCAAGAGCATTGAATCAAAGCCAGAAGCACTCAGCTGGCTCATTTGCAGAATGCAGGGCTACTGCAGGGAGGTGACTGGGGTCACCCAGCAGAAGGCCAGGCAGGGGCATCCAGGCAAATGCCACTGGGTACCTGGGTCTAGGGATGTAGAGGTGAATGGTTCTCTTGTGGAAGACAGTTGACTTTTCTCTGCACCCCACATTCTCTGCACAGCTACAATCAAGGGAGGGAAGTTCCTCAGAAACGAACTTTAGTTCAATAGTAGGGAACCTGCAAAACTCTCAAGGTCCACATAGTGGAAAGAGTCTTCTTCCAATGGAGTGAGGAGGTACGTATGCAGTGGCACATTATCACTCCTGGGGATGGCCCAGCATGGCCTGAGTGTCAAGTCAGATAAACTAAGGCGTCTTAAGTAGCTTTCCAACTTTGTCTTTCTACAATGTTTGAGGACAATTTGTTTTACAATGGGACAAGGGAAGGGTGGAAGGAGGAGGCCACTGAAGTCATTCAGTTCTGACAGGTTACAGGTCTTTGGGTGGCTGTCACAGGGCCAGGACAGAAGAGCCAGACAAAGGGAGGAGAAAGGGGCTGGTCAGCTCCCTTCTGCACAGCTGCCTGCTCTACCCTCTGAGGCTGTCTATACAGACCCCACCAATGATTCCTGCACCTCTGGCATTTGGTTTGGTTTAGCCAGTGGAGAGCTCAGCAGGAGGTGGGTATGAGAGAGGAGGACAGGGGTTGGGGTATTTATCCCTTGGCTCCCCCTTACACCTTTCCAGTGGTCCTATCATAGTGGCCTGCTCTATCAACTCTCTCCCCTCTCAGGGTCCCCTACCCGCCCCCCAGGCCGAGCTCCACTGCTCCTGGGCATATCCCTGCACAGCCCGAGCAGCTTGCCTTCCTGCTCACATCTCCACCGAGGTACACTTTGTGAATAGCTGTCCTGTGAGCATGCTCAGTTGAACACGCCATCTTTCTTGTTTTCTTGTTTTTCCTGACCTGCACAAATTGCATCACTGGATTTGGCCAATGGTGCACTTCTAGAAAGCAGTACAACTCAAAATGCCTTGAAGGTGAGTGGGGTGTGTTTTGTGTGTGGCCAATCGGAACAGCTCCATTTACCTTTTGGGCTTCTCCCCAAAATTCCATTGGTAGAAAAGATTTTGCAACTAAGACTCACTTTGCAGACCTCTGTCAGAAAGAAAGCTTGCCCTAATTTTAAGTGTGGGATCAAAAACTGAAACTCTCATCCAGTCCCTGTCACAGACCTCACATGACATGGGAGCCAGTCAGTGCCTTGGCCTGTAACTCCCAGCACCATATGAAAGGGAGTCCTGGCATTGTTCCATTTAATTGATAAATGTACACTACCAGCAAGGTGGAGTGGTTTTGTGTATAAAAAAATTCCACTTTGCAGTCTAAATTGTTTAGATAATCTGTCTATATTAATAAAACCAATTGGATAACAGTCAAATCTTTCTCCACTTTTTTTGTATTACTTAGAGCCAAGTTGGGAAACAAAGGGGTGGGGAGGGCAGAGGTCAGCAACCTCAACCTGCATTTTCATAAAGATGCTGTAAGACAAAGCCCATATAGACACCTCTGGCAGGCCTGTAGGAGTCTGCATGAAATTCTCCTTTTCCTGGTGGTTCTAACATCTGAGGTCACAAAAAACTAAGCATCTTTAAGGGCAGACACTTTGGTAAGAGTGCACTCTAGAAATGTCAGAGGAGCCAAATTATGAGAATCAAAACCATCTTCCTTCCAGTGGGGGCCAGCTGGGTTTAGCAACCAAGGGTGTAATAGTCAAAAGCAAATGCAAAGCCAAACTCCAAATTTATGGGCTAATATATGAGAAAAGGTTCCATGTTGAGTATAATATTGGTGGGCAGCAGCATGGTAGTCCCTGGACTCCATAAGAAGGGCAGAATAGAAGTGAAAACTAATTGAAACAACAGATGTCATGGCTGTGGATAAAATAAAAATACTCTGATAATCATTTGAGTATGAAGTCAAGTGTCTTAGAGTATTTCAGACTTTGTTGTTCTGAATGAGTTTTCTGATTTCCAGGAAAAAAATTAAAGTTTCTGCTTTACAAGGTACAAGATTGGTGAAGTGTGGAGGTCTACCACAGGCCTGAAGAGGCCCTCTGCATTCCCGGCCACAGCAGGGGTGGTGAGCCTAGAGCTGTGCTGGGAAGGTGGTCTTCAATTGTCTAAGGTCTGCCCACTCCACAATTCCAGGTCTGCTCATTACTTTTTCTCAAAAGAGTGGCAATTTGAAAGAGCCTCACTGGGGAAAGTGCTACATGGGCGGCCATAACCAAGAGTGAGAGGCTAGTGGCACCACCTTGCTGGCAGAACCCTTGAGACAGAAAGGCAAGGAGCAAGAAATTTTTGACCTGGAGAAAGCTGAGCATTTGCAAGCCAATCTGAGCATGGTGGGGGGATGGGCCTCTCCACCAGTGCGGATCCTCCTTGGGTAGAGTCCATGTTGGCCCAAGGTGGAAGGAGAGTGTGGCCTTGGGGAGAGGAGCAAGCTTTTGTTCTTCCAGCGGAGGGCAGGGGCTGGGCTATATGTGTTTATCATCTCTTCTAACCCTAATGCTCCACAATTTTATGTTCTACTGATCTATGAAGCACCGATTTTTCTTGAACAAACTGCTCAGAAAATAATTAATAGGATTCTTAAATACTAAATAATCTTTTCTTTTGTTTCATCTAAAAAATTGAAATTAAGACATGGATGACTGATTTTCATATACAACTACTCTCAATGTTAAAATAGCTTTTCTTACCACACTTAATGTGTAGCTTTGAGTTGCTTTTTATATATATGGCAATTTTTTAAATGGATAGTATTTCAGGTCAGATAAGTTAGAAGGATTACCTTCTACACTTTAACAATTCCACAGATGATGGATAAGTTGCAGTTCTGTGTTTGACAGATTTGATCTAAAAATTTTAAGGTGAAAATTCACTCAGAATCCTCAAATCTGAATGCCCTCTTTGAAGGTTAAAAAAAAGAAAAAATGAAGTGAGACTGTTCAAAAGGTAAAGACCACTTCACCTCCATTCTAATAGAAATATTTCCAAGGTCAGTGTGACCCAGCATCAAGCCAGGGGCTGATATGTTGACCCATAAATTTACAGACCATTGTGTTCCAGGTTTAAATGTCACAAAGTGAGAGGGAAAATTTGACATAATAAATGGGGTCGGAATTCTTGATATTTGAATGCCAGTATCTAAATTAGAGACCAAAAAAGGAAAATTTGGAAATTTCTCCCTAAAGCAGTATTAAACACTAAGCAGATTCTCAACTATAGTAAGAGATTGAAAACCTGAAGAATTTAAAGAATTAAAATTACCTCCAAGATCTGCAGCATCTTGTAAGAAAAAAAAAATCCTTGAGGTTCAGAAATTTAGATCATGCCTGGCTCTGTCGTTCTGACCATGTAGAGACAAATGGTCCTCAGGAGTGACATTTTGTCAGCCTGTTAGAACCATTTAAAGGACATCAGAAACCTGCAATGCTGACAGCATGGGGTGTGCTGAGAGGCCATGGTATTATGATGGAAACTGGATTTGAGGGTTTCCAAGCCCAGCACAGCCGCCTCCTGTCAATATTTTAAATGAGCACTAGGACCAGATCCATATAGAGGCTTTAAAAGTTTCCCTGATTAAATCACTTTAAAAGTATGGCTTAACGTAATCATTTGTAATAACTATAATTCTGTTTTCATATGGAGCCAGGCCTATAGCATTTGTAAAGAGATGACTCATATAAACAAGTTGTGACTGAAATGCCTGGTATCCACATCCAGGACTTGGAAGCATAAGCACAAAAATTCTAGAGAGTCACGTGTCCTTCTGGAAACTTCCTGATAAATAAAGTAGATACAGTGATCCCTCCTTATCTGCAGGGGAAATGTCCCAAGACCCCCCCAGTGGATGCTTGAGCCCATGAATAGTACATGCTGTATACACATATGTTGTTATTGTCAGGTGCCCTTGAATCGGGTCCAATTCATAGTGACCAAAGAAACAACCCCCAACACTGTACCATGTCAGGCACTATGTCAGTATTTCTGTGCTATTCATAGGGTTTTCAATGGCTGATTGTTTTGGGAGTGGGTTGTCAGGTCCTTCTCTCAAGACTCCAGCACCCAGTATTCCCAGGTGGTCTTCCACCTGAAGACTAACCAGGACTGTCCCTGCTAGCTTCTGAGGTCTGATCGGATCAGACAAAAGGGTGGCATGGCTGTAGGCTAAATATGAAATAGTTGGTTTTATTTTTACCTAGTTCCATTGAAAAGGGCAACTCATCCTGGTGGATCTTGTCCCATTATCTTCTTGAGAGGAAGAAAAAGCATCCCTAAAGAAATCCACACTCACTTTTACTTGCAGACTTGGGGACCACTCAGAGTTAGCAGGATTGCTGAAGGTCTAAGAAGAATGGATCTAAATGCATTTTAAAGTTGCATGATGAAGAAGCCAGAAAATAGGAAGGCTTATAGAAAACAACACAGCAACATGTTAATTTTGGCATAACATTTTCAAATTATCATTCAAAACTGAGAACAACTGGCTTTTCCATTTCATTTTCCACATCAGAGACACTGAACAGAAAGGTATCATATTCAGTATTATAAAAGTAGTCTTGTTAAGTAGTGAGAATGATATAAAATTTTATTTTCTGTGAAATGACACTTTAGAAAATAAAT
Source organism: Pedetes capensis (assembly GCA_007922755.1). Lineage (NCBI taxonomy): Eukaryota > Metazoa > Chordata > Mammalia > Rodentia > Pedetidae > Pedetes > Pedetes capensis. Next base: position 25,075 of record VMDO01002073.1, read on the forward strand.
AAAAGGTATAAAAGTCTGTGGTATCTATGTACCAGGGCTCCCGCAGACCTCCTTTATTTCCCAGCCATTCTGTGCTGGCACTGAGGGTGCAGTGGGGAGTAGGAGGGGTGAATGGAGTGGATATGATTCTTGCCTCTGGAGCAGTTAGTGGACATACACTAAACAGAGTGAGAGAAATAAACTATCCACAATTGGTTTCCAATTGTAATAAAGAGAGGAAAGCATTTCAATGGATGTGAGCTGCCTAGTACCAGAGTTAGAAACCAGGGCTTAGAGCTGACAGCATCATGGGAGTTAAAATACTCTAATTCCTTTCAACACGCGCTCACACACACACACACACGTACAAACACACAAAATATATAAACTCAACACACACAAAAAACACATACCCATTAGCATACACATACATACACAAAAATATAGGCAACATGCAAAACATTCACACATATGGATACACACATATAAAACACACATGTACACACATATTTATAGCCAACATACAAGCAAACACATTGAAAATGCACACACACACAACACATACACATTGTGCACCCTTGAGCCTTTCTGGAGTGCTGGGCTTGCTATGAGAGTATTTTCCTGCCTTGCTGTGGCAGTGAGCTTCTAGGATAGCACAGTGAGATCTTGTCTCAAAAGAAGGAAAAACCAAGAATTCCAGAATTCTCTGGTGAAGACTGGGGTCCAGAGCCTTGCTCTCCAGGTAGGGTGTTTAGAGAGCTGCAAAGTCCAACATTGTTGCTGCCTGTGGGGCCCTGGGTCCCTCATGGTATTCCATGGATGGCCCACTGGAGACTGCAGGAGGGAGTCAGGACACAGAAGTTCCCACAGTGGCAGAGGAAGGAACCCAGAGGCCAGAAAGGGCTGGCAGCTGAGCCCAGAGAGTTGGGAGGTCCCCTGCCCTGGAAGGGTTCCCCCAGCAGAGAGCTCAGATAAAACTAAAAACCACTCTTAAAGGAAACTTCTCTTTCATGTACTTTTGTTCTTCCATGTCTCTCCTTTCATTTTGCATTGTGCTGAGAAGTTGCAATTCCCAGCATTTGTAAATATTGCCTTTAAATTGAACTGATGGATCACTCCCTTAAATTACCAACTGGGCTCTAAATGCACTGAGGTTTGAGACCTTCCACCCATCACAAAGCACAATACTCAGACCAGTTCTTAATTAATGTGAGGAAATTTTATGCTATTCTCTTTTGACCTCAAATTTCCGATGAACTTTCTCCCACAGAATTGTATCCTAAGGTAGTATATTTTATGCATAGGATCTGTTATTGGCATGTCTCTTGTACTTCTTTGCAAAAAACAGTATGTGGAAATTGAACTTATTGGATTTCATCTACAATTGCTGGTACAGTCATGTGTCACTTAACAACAGGACATGTTCTGAGAACCGCACCATTTGGTGATTTCATTGTGATATGAACAGACAGTGCACTTATACAAACATGGACTGTGTAAGTCAACAACTCCACACACATCTGATGTGTGGTGAACACAAGATGGAGGAGGCTGCAGTCAGGGCAACACGGCATCACACCCTGTGTGATGGCAGACTTTTTTGTATAAGTAGGAGTGCACTCTAAAATAACAATAAAAAGTATAGTAGAAACCAACTGCAGTGGCACACGCCTCTAATCCCAGTGACTTGGGAGGCTGAGGCAGGAGGATGGCAAGTCTGAGGCTAGAGGCAGCCTGCATAACTTAGCAAGACCCTGACTCAAAACAAAAAATAAAAAATGGGCTGGGGGTGCAGCCCAGTGGTAGAGCACTTGCAAGGAATATGCGAGGCCCTGGGTTCAACCCACAAGTAGTGGGGGGTGGGAGGGAAAGGAAAAAAGAAAAAGCATAGTATAGTAAATACACAAGCCAGTAACATAGTCATGTATTACCATTATCAGGTAGGGTGTGCTGTGTATAATCGTATGTGCTGCATTTACTAGCAACACAGCAGGTTTGTTTCCTTTAGCATCACCACCAGCACAGAAGGACGCACAGTGCTAAGACAGCATTAGAGGTAGAAATTTCTATTCCATTGTCACCAGGAGGAAGAAATTTCCATTCTATTCTCATAAGGCCGCTGTAGCATGTGTAGTTGGTCATTGACTAGAAAATTGTTAGGCAGCACAATTGGACACAATTGTTCGAAACACTATAACTGCATTTCAGATCTTCATATACATTTTTGTTTTAGTCAAATGGAAGCAGTACTATAAGAAACATGTCTCTAAAAGAGGTGATTACACCCAGGAAGCAGAGCATCCAGGGTAGCAGGGGCATCCCCCCACCCCACAGGTTGCCCACAGACCCTAGCATGGGACCTACCTTGGATAGCAGCGCTGGGGAGCTGAGGCCTGTGTTGGAGGCCTGAGTGTGGGGCAGGGACCTGCCTGGTCTGGCCCAGGGAGGAGGCTGAAGCCAGACAGAAGTTCTCCTGCAGGGGCTCTGGTGGCTGTGGAGGAGTTTAGCTTTGTCCTGGGGCAGCAGGAAGGCATGTGAAGTGGGGAGCGCCACGGGTGTGGCTCTGTGAGGGACCCCTGGGTAACCGATGAGCTGAATGGGAGGGAAACATCAAGATTTCAGACCTGGGTGGCTTCTATGTTGTTACAAATCAAATTGTTTTCGTCTGTGTACTTCAAACTAAAAATTCTCTGAGCAGGCTAATGTTGCCCATTTGTGCTATGGTGGTAATAGTCAAGTTCTACTCGGTGGGACCAGTCAGTATGTTCTACCAGGCAAGAGGAGTTTAATTTTTGTAGTATTTGCAGAGAAAATTTAATAGTGACATGCTGATTTATCTTCTTACACTACAGCACACTCCACCTGGGGTAGGTGTTGAGTTAAAACTGATTGAAGATATGAGAGATCACACAGATCCAATGCTTCCTGTTATTGCTGCAGTCAGGATGTTTCTGGAAAAAAAACCAAAAAACTGCAAATCACTTTTCCTTGGACAGCACAGATCAACTGCTTGGCAATTTCATTAAGACTCAATGTGAGTTATTCAATAAGGCTGTTAAAACATATTTTATAAAAAATATAAAATAGTCCTATTATATAGCTATATTTATAAGTCATCATGGAATATAGGAAGTTTTCTAATTTTCTAAGTTATAATTCCTTTAATATCTTCCCCTCAATTTTACTGAGATATGTTTTTGTTATTAGGTGCCATCTAATTGATGTCCAACTCATAGCAATCCTACGTACAACAGGTGAAGCACTATTGTCAGTGGTTCTCTGCTAATCATAGGATTTTCAATGGCAGATTGTTTTTTGGGAGTGGGTTGCCTGGTCCTTCTCCCAAGCCTATAGCACCTGGTGTTCCCAGGCTGTCTCCCATCCAAGTAATATCCAGGCCCAACTCGGCTTAGCTTCCGAGATCTGATGGGATCGAATGCCACAGTGGTACGGCTGCAGGCTTACTGAGGTATAACTGGCAAATAAAAGTTGCATAATTTAAAAGTATATAGCATAATGATCCAATGTACATTATGAAATGATTACTATAATCTAGATCATTAGCAAATCTATCACCTTTCATAGTTACTATTGGATTTTTTTATTTTTTATTTATTATTATTATTTTTTGTGTGTGGTCAGAACTGCACCCTTAGCAAATTTCAAGTGTACAAAACAGTATTGGTAATGATAGCCACCATATTGCATGTCAGAACTCTAGAAGGACACATCGCTGGAACCTCATGCCTTCGGCCAGCCAGGGTTTACTCCCAGACCATGCAGCCCTACCTCCAACCACCCCACTCTCTGCTTCAGAGTCTTGTCACGTTAAAAACTCTCAATATTATACATAGTTTCAAAATAAAATAGAATAAAGAGCTTAATAAAAAGTTAATATTTCTTGGCTTTTTCCCAAAAGAAGTTTTAATACATTTAAAGATTTTAGGTACAATTAATTGTTTTGGAATTCCTAACATGTATCATATAAAAAATACTAAAACTGTCCCCACATCCTTCTTAAATGTAATTTTTGGCTCTAAAAAGTTAAAATAATTTTTATAATTCTACATTCAAAATTAGTTATCGTCAGATGACTCAGCTCACATGGTACCTGTGAAGGGATTTTTGCCAAATGTGATAAAATTGTTTTCTATAAATCATTTTCGAGTGCATTACAATTTTTGAACATATTTTCTTTAATAACTAGTGAAGTTGACACAATGATGTGTTTTGTACATATTTAATAAAATATTTGAAAAGGTTATTTTGGCTGCCTTCCTTCTGTTTCACTTTTGTTTCATCTTGCTTGAAGTCATAGCCTAGGGCCAGAGAGCTGTGGACTTGGACTGCATGGACTCAAATTCCCATACAGCAAACTCTGATCATGACCTAGGTCAGTCTGTAGATGCTCTCACCACCTCCATTTCATAATCTGTGAAGTGAGGGTACAACGACTGTCAGTCCATCGCCTGCAACTTTGAAATCCACAGAGTTTGCAAACAGAGTTTGCAGGCAAACCTGGCCAGGTCCAGCACGCGGCCATTTATTGTCTTTATTGGTCTCAGTGAGTACAGGCATCCTAACTTCACCCCCAGGCTGGGATTTAGCTCAGTTGGTAGAGCACTGCGCTGCAGTCTCTGAGGTCCCGAGTTCAATTCCTAGCACCACAAAAATGGAAGAAGGACCTGGCAATCCACTCCCAAGGCAATCCCAAAACAGTCAGCCCTTGAAAACCCTATGAGGGTCGCTATGAGTTGGATACCGACTCAATGGCACCTAACAACAACAACAACAAGCTTCACCCCCAACCTATCATGTGGGGTTGAGGGGATGCTGCAGCCTCTGTCCAGGTATTGGGCAATTTACGATATAGATATCCTATTTTCATTCTAAAACCAGCAAAATTCTGAATTCTGAGACCTGTCTTACTCCACAGATAAGCTATCTTATCCAAGAGATAAGCAAAGATGAGGGCTTGTGGGCCCTACACCTCCATCAGGGTCTGGAAGAGGGTGAAGCCAGGGAGAACTAGGGAAGTGCTTGGCACTGTTTTTAGTGCTTCGTGAGCATTTGCAGATCCAGCCAGGAGGATCTGTTAGCATCCTCTTGGGTCTCAGAGTTGTACAGGTTCCCAGAGCCCAACATGCCTTTTTCTCCCTCCTCTCCCATCTCCTGGAGGCAATCACTTTGGACTATTTTGTTTGGGGCTATTCCTGTGTCTCCCAAGATACCCCTCAATCATAGACTTTGATCAAGATTTCTTTACCACTTTAGATTTAATTGGGGCTGGGATTTAGCTCAGTTGGTAGAGTGCCACTCTGCAGTCTCTCAGGTCCCAAGTTCAATTCCCAGAACCACAAAATGGGAGAAGGATGTGGCAATCCACTCCTGAGGCAATCTCAAAACAATCAGCCATTGAAAACCCTGTGAGGGTCGCTATGAGTTAAACACAACTCAGTGGTACCTAACAACAACAACAACAACAACCAAAATACCCCTCAATCATAGACTCTGATCAAGATTTCTTTACCACTTTAGATTTAATTATTGATGGAAGCTATGAATTGAAAACCCTAAGAATAGCAGAGAAGCACAGACAATAGTACTGGGCATAGCACAGTGTTCTGTAGTGTTTCATATGTTGTACATAGGGTCACTATTTGTCGGACCTGACTTGACGGCACCTAACAACAACGATCAACAAGGATTTTGTGCACTTATACTACTCCTGTCTTCCTTCCCTGTCCCTCAGGAAGATTCTTTTTCCTTTCCATTTTTGATGGCTTTACGACTTTAAATCTCTATTTCTTGTTTATTCACAACAGACACCATCTCTTATCTCCCACTATCTCAGTCTATTTGTGCTGTTGTAACAAAATACATGAGACTGGATAATTTATAAAGAACAGAAGCTTATGACTTAGTGTTCTAAAAGTGGGAATCATAAGCTCAAGGCACCAGCAGGTTCAGCTGTCTGGTGAAGGCTGCTCTCTGCTTCCAAGATGGCACCTTGTCACCATGTCTTCTGGAGGGAAGGAAAGCTGTGTCCATATATAACAAGGGAGCCCAATGCTGGATGAAATCTTCAGGCTATGTGAATGGCCTGAACCCCCACACAAGGGGAGAAGTTCTCATGACCTCATCACCACTTCAGCCTCCTACATTTTCCTATTATCCCATTGGTCATTGAGTTTCAACACCTGAACTTTGGAGGGACACATGCACAGCCTGGCCCTCAGCCTGGCAAGATGTGCGGTTTTGGCATCCCTACTTCTGGGTTCCACCTTCTCTTTGCAGTTCTTTACCTCCTCCAAAGTTGGGATCTATAAAATTATCTAAGGCTGAGTGTGGGCTTTGCATGACTACCTCATGTTTTACCTCTCAACCCAGTAGCATAAATGCAATTTTGTTGTTATTCCTAGGTGCCATTAAGTCAGGCCCAGCACATAATGACCCTATGTACAACAAAACGAAGTACTCCCTGACACTGTGCCATGCCCAGAACTGGTGTTAGTGTGTCTCTGCTACTCACAGGGTTTTTAATGGCTGATTGTTTTGGGAGTGAGCTACAGGGTCATTCTCTCATTTTTACGGTGCTGGGGATCAAACCCAGGGCCTCAGGGCCCTCAGAGCAGCACTCTACCAACTGAACTAAACTCCAGCCTATTAAGTACAATTTTAACTGTCACTATATCAGAATACGCCTGCAGCTGTAGCCCTGTGGCATCCGATCCTGTCGGATCTCGGAAGCTAAGCAGGGTCGGGCCTGGTTAGTACCTGGATGGGAGACCACCTGGGAACACCAGATACTGTAGGCTTGGGAGAAGGACCTGGTAACCCCCTCCCAAAAATCAATCTGCCATTGAAAACCCTATAAACAGCAGAGAAGCACTGACAATAGTGTTTCCTCTGTTGTACAGAGGGTCGCTATGAGTCGGATACCAACTCGATGGCACCTAACAACAACAACAACATATCAGAATGGGGAGAAGGACTTGGCAATCCACTCCCAAGGCAATCCGGAAACAGTCAGCCATTGAAAACCCTATGAGGGTTGCTATGAGTCAGATACCCACTCACAGCACCTAACAACAACAACATATCAGAATGAGACCAAGACACCAGCATGTGACCAGGGCGCAGGTGAACTAGGACTCATGAGGAAGGGCTCCCAGGGGAGGTGTCCTGCCACCTTGAGTAATCCCAGTAGCAGTGCCAAATCCTTTTACTGGTGAAGCTACTGATGAGAAAGAACCAACTGGTTTTTTAAATGTCAAAATGGCCTGTCTCATCATATAGATGATATTTAAAGCAATCAATTGGTTTGATCCACATTGGGTAACCAAAATCTTTGGTAAGATTGAATTGGGACTGTGCGTTTCCAAAAGGTGAGTTGTTGTAATGACCTGTGGTCTCTTCTCTCACCTTCCTCACAGCAGAAACAGGGTCTGCTTAGCTGGTGAACTAATCCTGGGTCCTCTACATGCATATTCTGCATGCATTTGCACTTTGAAATTAACCACAGTGGAACTGGGACCCCTTTTGATGACCTTTACAGCTACACCTTGGTCCAAGCATCTCCTTGTGATAGCTTCCTGAGACATCTCCTTGCTTCTACCCTCCCTCCCCCCATGTGGTCTTTGTGCAGGTGGCCCCTTTAAACTAGGCATCAGAGCAGGTCACTGCTCTGTCCAGGTCCCGCAATGACTTGTATTCACTCAGTCTACAAATACAGAGTCCATCCCATCCTCTACAAGACTCTAATCATGTGCTCTCCCATTTTGACTTGACCCCATTTCCTGGATGCTTTCCCTGCTTTTCAGCTTCCACCTGCCCTGACATTTTCAAGTGCGGAGAATTTACTAGGTGATTATGTGCAGGGCTCTTCTTTGTGATGCTCTGCCCTCCCCTGCCTGCATGTCCCTCACTCCCTGCAGGTCTTCATATCAGTATTACGTCTTCAGCAAGATTCACTGGTCACTTTATTTCACATTGCCCTGCCCAACAGCCCCTCTTTTCTATGGCTGCTTCATCCTCCTTTGAGTTCCCAGAGGGCGAGAGTTTTTATCTCTTTCATTCACAGCTCAAGCCCCAGCACCTACAACAGGGCCAGATACAGTTGTTGTTGTTGTTGTTAGGCACTGTTGAGTCGGGTCCAATTCGTAGGGACCCTACTTACAACAGAATGAAACACTCCTCAACATTGTGCCATGCACATATCTTTTTATGTTTGAGCCCATTGTTGCAGTCACTGTACTTCTTCTCATTTATAGTGGTGCCCATTAAACACAGTAGACCATTGGTGTCCAAAGGGGAATGGTTCCAGAACTTCTTGTTGGTACCAAAATCCACAGATGCTCAAGTCACTTATATAAAATGGTATCATGCTTGCATAGAACTTACTTTCAGTCTTCTGTGTACAGACAGTCCCCACTTTCAATGGTGCAATTTAGGATTTAGGATGGTGCAAAATTGTACCGACATAATCATTGTTTCCACTTTCTGTACAGTACTCAGTATGTTACATATGATACTCAACATGGGCAAAGGAGACTCCAAGAAGCTGAGAGGAGAAAAATATCCTCATGTGCATTTTTTATGCAAACTTGAATTTGCAGTAAGGAGCCCAAGGAGAAGCCCCCGCTGCTTCCATCAACTTTTTAGAGATTTCCAGGAGACGCTCAGAGAGGTGGAAGTATGGGTCTGCTGAAGAGACAGGGGATGTGCCCAGGAGGCTTCCTGTGGCCTGTTCTTGTTCTGCTCTGAGTGTCGCCCTCCAATCAAAGAACATCCTCTCCTGTCACGGCAGGGTAGAGGGGCTGCAAACAAATGGGAAAAGGTGTAGAACAACCCCATGGCAGGTGACAAGCGGTCTTCTGAAGAGAAGGCCATGAGTTGCAGGAAAAGATCAATAAGATACTGTTGCCTACCCAGCTACAGGATGTGATGCAGATGGAAAGGGGGTGGCCAGAGAGGAAAAGACCAAGAAGAGGAAGAAGAGGAGGGAGAGGAGGGCAGTGAAGAGGAGGAGGGCGACCACTTTAGTGCACTTTTTTCTTATCCATAGAGCATTTATCACCCCCTATAAACAACTCAAGATCTCTTTAGAGTATTGAAAAGCAAAGATGTCACATTGAAGACGAAGGTGCGTCTGATTTATGCCATGGTATTTTCAGTGGCATCATATGGTTGTGAAAGCTGGACATTGAACAAGAGAGACAGAAAAAGAATTGATGCTTTTGAATTGTGGTTCTGGAGACATCTATTGAATATACCATGGACTGCCAAAAGAACCAACACATCTGTCCTAGAAGAAGTGCAACCAGAGTGTTCCTTGGAAGCAAGAATGGCCAGACTGCATCTTACATATTTCAGATATGTAGTCAGGAGAGCTCAATCCCTGGAGAAGGACATCATGTTTGGGAGAGTGGCAGGTCAACGCAAAAGAGGAAAACCCTCCACCAGATGGATTGACACAGTGTCTGCAACAATGGGCTTAAACATAAATAAGATGGTTTGCCTGGCACAGAATCGGAAAGTGTTTCTATCTGCTGTACATAGGGTCACTATGAGTCGGACTCGACTCGATAGCACCTAACAACAACAACATAAACAACTCAAGCCTGCAGCTGTGCCACTGTGGCATCTGATCCCGTCAGATTTTGGAAGCTAAGCAGGGTTGGGCCTGGTTAGTGCTTGGATGGGAGACACCTGGGAGTATCAGGTGCTCTAGGCTTGGGAGAAGGACCTGGCAATCCATTCCCAAAAAACAATCCGCCATCAACACCCTATGAATAGCAGAGAAACACTGACAATAGTGTTTTGCCTGTTTTACATAGGGTTGCTATAAGTTGGACACCAACTCGATGGCATCCAACAACAACAACAACATAAACAACTCATTTCTTTCGAAGAAGAAAATTGAAATGTAAGACTATGTAAGATTTGCTTTTAAATTGCACAGTGTCTTTTTTTGTACACACTACCGAGTGCCTCTTCAGAGAACCCTGTCCTGGCGACATTTTCATTACCACTAACCTTGCTTTGTACATTATGAGGGTAGTAAATCAGCGTGGAAATTTAAAGTAGGTTCTTGTTGGGGCACAGCACAAATTGGTTACATATGGGGACAGCTGCTTTTTAATCTTCAGTTATTTCTGATACAGCTTATATGGAATAATTGTTGTTCTGTTAACCAAATTGTTGTTAAGTACCACTGAGTTGGTATCTAACTCATAGCAACCCTACGTACAACAGGCGAAATGCTATTGTCAATGCTTCTCTGCTATCCATAGGGTTTTCAATGGTGGATTGGTTTTGGGGAGTGAGTTACCAGGTCCTTCTCCAAGCCTACAGCACCTGGTGTTCCCAGGTGGTCTCCTATCCAAGTACTAACCAGGCCTGACCCTTCTTACCTTCTGAGATCTGACAGGATTGGATGCCACAGTGCTATGGCTGTGGCTATGAACCAAATACCACTCCATAATTGCCAAAAAAAAAAAAAAAAAAAAAAAAGTTGAAGCTGTTTTGTTTACATTCGGTGTGCTTTTAAGTAAATATGGTTTGCTATTAGAAGAAAAAAAAAGACGCCTAGATTGTCTATTATACCTCACACAACATACGTGCTCTGTGCATAGGTGTTTTACTACTGCATTCTTTACGGAATAATGAGAAGAAAAAAAGTCTGTACATGTTCAGTGTAGTTGCAACTTTAAAAAACATTTTCAACCTGCAGTTGGTTGACTCCACAGGTGTGGAGCCTGCAGATAAGGAGGGCGACCACGTGACTGGAATGAATGAACACAGAGGTCCTGACCCAGCTCGCTCTGGCAATGGTCAGGCACTTGCAAAGGGAAGTCCTGTCTGAATGTGCCTGGGTGCCTTCTGCTCAGTGTTGGGGGCAGAGTAGTACCGGAGGAGGAAGGGCAGACCTTTCCTAGAAGCCTGGGGTGGCAGCATCAGCAACGAGGGAGAAATCCCCAGGCAGACATGGAACCCTAAGTGATAGTGGTGGGTCTGGAATACCTCAAGTGGAAATCCTGGTGTTAACTCCATTTTTGGCAAGGGCAGTTTCTTTCCATGAGTTGAGGGCATTTTTCAAATCATTCTATACCAAGGAGAGCCATAATAACAACATAGTGGGAGGTGGAAAAAACCAAAAGAGACGGCAGTTCTAGATGGGAGATTGTGCCATGTTCACCAAACAGCTGGTGTGAGGGGTAAACGTGGCACTTAGAGGGCCTTTTTCTGGCATGCATTGCTTGCCACTTACTACATTTCCCCACAAGTGGAGCTTGAGGCAAAGATTCAAGCTTAACCATTAGTTTGGAGGGGGATTCCCTGGGAACACGAGTAGGGGACTGGGGAAGGGAGAAGGAAATGGAAGGAAGGCAATAAAAGGTGCATTGTGGAACAAGCGACCCTGTGGAAGGCTGGGCTCAGCCTCCTGGGAGAGTACTATGGATGGCATTGGACAGGCCCCAGAGCTGCTTCTTCAGAGGGCCAGCGCTGGGGAATCTGCTGGCCTGTCCCACCAGGCCTCAGCCGAGGGCTGCTCAGGAACCTCTGGCCTGCCTCGAGGGTAGGCAGAATGGACTCTGGTGGCCAAAGGAGGCCCGGGGTCAAGTGCTCAGGAGCTGGTAAGATTGGGACCCAGGAGAATGAGGAGTGACTGTGGATGCTGGGTGGACACCACCTGCTGCCCGTCTGCGCCCTAGAGAGATGGGAAGCACTGTACCCTGAAAGCCAATCTTGCATCTATCAGATTACTGGGGAGAAAAGTAACATTCCTACTCTATGTTGTATTTTTTTTACAGAATCACTTTTAGATTTTCAAACTTAAAAGGGTTATAAGATTTCCTAGGGTAGAAGGTGGCCAGGTGTGATGAGGAAGGAGAACATTGCATGGAATGAAGGAGTGAATATATGCATGGTGAAATTGCTTAGTTCAATTGGTCAGGTAGCACCTTGCAAAATAATTCAGTCCATGACAAATAAGTCCACTTTACAATACAAGGCCCTGCCCACAGCACTCATACAACCCTATTATAATACTTACTTGAGAACTGATACTGCATGCCACACACACTGCTTATATAATAAAGGTAAAAGATAAATGCCATACAAACACACCCACGGATGACATCACTAGCTTTATCTTTCTATTTTCTGCTTCTTCCATAAAAATCAATAAAAGAAAGTAAAAACAATCTGTAAGTCCTTGGATATCAAGAGTTCCCAGTGGTGCATCAAGAGGTTCCAACAACTGAAGTGTCGTTGCTAAGTGCCATCAAATTGGGTCTGGCTCATAGTGACCCTATGTACAACACAATGAGACACTACCCAACACTGTGACATGCACACAATCTTTTTTATGTTTAAGCCCATTATGGCAGTCACTGTGTCAGTCCATCTAGTTGAGGGTCTTCCTTTATTTTCATTGACCTGCCACTCTCCCAAACATGATATCCTTCTCCAGGGATTGGTCCCTCCTGACCACACGTCCAAAATAGGTAAGACACAGTCTAACCATCCTTACTTCCAAGAAGAACTCTAGTTGCACTTCTTCTAGAACAGATCTATTGGTTCTTTTTGCAGTCCATGGTATATTCAATATTCATCTCCAACACCATAATTTGAAAGCATCAATTCTTCTCCTTTCTCCTTTATTCATTGTCCAGCTTTCATAAGCATATGATGTGACTGAAAATACCATGGTATAAATCAGGTGCAGTAAACTGACAGACAAGTGGAGGAACAAAACATCTAGGAAATGTAAAAATAAAAATTACTCCAATAAGTACTCTAAAGGAAAGGTGGATGACATAATCAGAACATGTGTTAGTAAGAATGAACCCAGCCAGCGAGGTTAGGCAAGACTTCTGCAAGGAAGTGATGATGATGGAGCTAAGGTTAGAAGGAAGAGTAGGAGGGACCTGGGCAAAAAAGGGAGCAGAGCCAGGAAGAGGGAGCATTCCAGACAAAGGCTCTGTGATGACAGCTGCATGACTTACATCATGCACACTCAATGCCCATATAATAAGGACAACAGACATGTTGTGCACACATAGAGACACGCAATCCCAGCAGCCAGTCTCAGCTGGGAGATGTTGCAGAATGAGAAGGGAGAATTGAGAAAGTTGTCCTGCTGGATAGCTTGTGAATATTTAGGAAGGGCAACCAGCAGGACTTGATGGCAAGTTGATTGAGGCTGAGTACAGCAGACATTACCGTCAGCCTTCCCCATCCTCATGGACCTTACCCTGGAAGCCAGAACCTGGGCATCCACCTTCAGCATCTGCACCTCTCTGTGTGTTAGTCAGTTTTCTACCATTGTAGCAAAATACCTGAGGTAACCAGCTCTTAAAGAGAAAAGGTTTCATTTGACTCTCGGTGTTGGAGGATCTGGTGGGGGATTGGCTGGACCCTGTGGCTTCAGAAAAGGTAGCACACTTGGTGGCACTGGAAACGCAGTAGTCACAGGCCATCCCCAGAAGGCGGCAGCATCTCCAGGGGCTCCCCTTCACCCTTTGCTGGCAGACTTGAGTGGATTCTGTATCCGAACAGCACCTGGAAGAAAGTTGTCCTGAGGCTCAGCACTTTGATGGGATTCTACACACATTAATGCTGGCGATAAGGAAAATGACTCATTCACACTCCTTGTCCTGCACTTAGAAAATGATACTGAGTATTCATGACCAAGGTAACGTTCAGTGGAAATTTGTTTTCAAAATTGTCTCAGAGGAGCAAAGAAAAAAGTCCTAGGAGTTAACAGATTAATACCATTTACTCTTGTCCTAGAATCAATGCACTAAAGCTTGCTCTCTTCTTGCATGTGGGAAGGAGAATCTCATGGCTCCAAATGCTTCTGGGATTAAAGTAGTGGCTGGCAGATCTAAGAGTCTCCTCCTCCCCACTGGGGATGGTGTGGTATGGAGACGCATTACTCCACATTTACAATGTAAGACCCCAAGTGGCAGCTGTGACGTGACCAGAGGATGAATGACCACTCACACTTTCCTGCAAGCCCCCCAGTGTCTTCATTTGTGGCTTTGTCAACACAGCACAGACAGCTGTGGGCTCTCGCTGGAGCCAGGAGTCAGGGGCACCTGGCAAGCGGATGGATCCCTGTGCCAGGTCACCATGTAGCCGGTATTAAGTAGTTTGGGCCAGGCAGTGGCAGGGACAGGCGTGTGTAGTTCAATACAAGCTGGTCCCTTGGGGATCTAGCACAGTGTGGGATAAGTAATTAGGCAGGAATCACACATTCGACAATGGAGAATTAGAAGAAATGGACCTTGTGGTCACATGCAAAATCCGCCCTGGGCCTAACACACTCTAGAGGCCATCCTGGGGACACAGGCCGTGCAAACTCAGTGACAGAGTGGATTTCATTGTCTTGTAACATGAGATTTAGTTCCCCCATGGTTGCATAGACATGTTACCGTTTTTCCTCTCACCTGCACTAGAAACCAAGGAAATATGTCCAAACGCTGTTGCTCCCCACCACCCCCTCTCTGTGCCCAGAGCACAACCCGCTGTCTGCTCCTTAATCAGTCCTTGTTCCAGCCTGGGCTCAGGGGATCATCACCAGTGCCCTGAGGGAGCCAGCAGGGCAATCACCCACCCTCTTGAAATTATTTCCAGCTACGTTCCAGCATTTATTTTTCAGTCTAGTCACAGTGAACTCTTTGCAGCTGTGAGCTGAACAATGTTTCTTATTGAGTCTGGAGATCTAATGTGAAAAATGAGGACTAAAGTTAAAATATATCAGGTCTCCTGCTAAATAAGTAGCTTCTAGCTGCTCTTGGAACATACAAAAAGGTAACCATGTGAGTTGATAATGTTAATCTGTTTGACGATAGTAACTACTTTGCTATCTATAGGAATTCTATAACATCATGTTGTAGACCTCAAATATACACAATAGAATTTATCTTAAAAGAAGAAGAAAAAACGTTTCTTTTTTTGTTTTTCACAGTACTAAGGGCTGAACCCAGGGCCTTGCACATGCTAATCAGGTGCTGCACCACTGAACCATGCTCTCAGCCTCTTTTTAGTTTTTTTAATTTTGAGAGGACTTACTAAGTTGCTCCAGCTGCCTCTGGCCTGGAATTTGTGACCCCCCTGCCTCTGCCTTCCGAGTTGCTGGGATCAGAGTTGTGAGCCACGGCACCCAGGGAAAGGTGTTTCTTATACCTTGATGCTGTGTACCCACCTCCCACCGCTTTCCTCATCTGGTGCTATGGTTTGGATGTGACTTGAATGTGGTAACTACATGGTCATGTGTAGAAATTTACCCACCTTGAGAGATTTGGGGAAGGTAGAAATTTCATCTGACTGAGGTGTCTAGCCCCCACATGCCGGTCAGCTTATCATGCTGTGGGTGCTTGTATGTTGCTCTGATGCTGAAAGCTATGCCACTGGAATTTCAGACACCAGCAGGGCCACCCATGATGGACAGGCTTCAGCTGAGCTTGCAGACTAAGACAGACTAGGGAGAAGGACCTGGCAGCCCACTCTCAAAACAATTAACCATTGAAAACCCTGAATAGCAGGGAAGCACTGTCAAACATTGTGCAAGGAAAATGAGCACCCCCAGGTTGGAAACCATTCAAGAAATGACTGGGGAAGAATTGCCTCCTCAAAGTAGAGTTGACCTTAATGACAGGAATAGGGTAGCACCCCTGGGACCTCCATTTGCTGATATAGCACAACTCAAAATGAGAAGAAACACAGGGGCTACATACAACATTGGGCTCAAACATAAAAAGATCCTTTGCATGGCACAGTGCTGGGTAGTCCTTCATTCTGTTGTACATAAGGCCTCTGTGAGTGGGACCTGACACAATGGCATCTAACAACAACAGCAAAATGATATCTACAAGTGGAGCCTTCTGGAGGTAATTAGGATTAGATGAGGTCATCAGGGGCTGGGGTGTAGCTCAGTTGGTAGAGTGCTGTTCTGTGCTCTCTGAGGCTCTCAGTTTGATCCCCAGCATCACAAAAATGGGAGAAGGACCTGACAGCCCATTCCCACAATAATCATCCATTGAAAATCTTATGAATAGCAGAGAGGCTCTGACATAGTGTCGGGCATGGCGCAGTTTCAGGGAGAGTTTAGTTCTGTTATACATAGGATTACTATGAGTGGACCCAACTCGACAGCACCTAACAACATAACAATAATTTATGGATTCAGTATACTATACTTTTCATCAGGGTCATAAGAGTGAATCCCCAAGATGGAATCTAGACAGTTTATAAGTAGAAGAGAGACAGACAGAGGATATACGCATAGGTACTTCCTATCTTGGGCCTGTGGCCCAAGAAGGCCATTACTAGATGCAGACCTGTGTACCCCCAGGACTGTGAACTAGTTAAACCTTTTTCTTCATAAAGTTACCCAGCCTCAGGCCTTTCATCATAGCCACTCAAGATGGACTGATACACTTGGACTCCACTGGCCATCTCTGCTCATCATTTAAGACTGAATTTCCTTTAAAGTCTTCCTATAATATCCCAGGGAAAGGAGGAGGTGAATTCTCTCTGTCTTCCACTACTTCTTGAGTGAATAATAGGAATTGTAACTAATTACAGCAACTGTTTGTTCATCCATCCACCCTTGTACCCATGGTCTATGTCTTGAGGATAAGGAATTCATCTAGGAGACAGTATTTTTTCCTTGAAACTATAATTTGGCAGACAGATTGACCTGTTTCTAATTTTTTATTGTAAGAATGAAGTATAATGTAAATAAAGGTAGATACCACATGCTTTAAGGTAAGTGAAGTTTTGAGTCCAGTGTTCAGCTCATATTAGATGCTCAATGGATAGTAGCTGGTATTCTTATCTTTCCTTTCTTGGTAACTTGCCCAGTGTCAAAAGTCTAAAACAGTTATTCCTCAGCATCCATTGAGGGATCACTTCTAGCACCCTCTGCAGACACCCAAATTCAAAGATGTTCAAGACCCTTACATACAATGGTGTAGTACTTCTATGTAACTCCCCACATCCTCCCAAACACTTTAAATTAGCTCCAGATGACTTACAGTACCTAATGCAATGTAAGTACTACATAAATACAAAAATAGTTTTTATATTTTATTGTTCAGGGGATGATGATAAAAAATAAATCTCTACATATTTAATACAGACACAATTTTTAAAAATTCTTACTGGTTAAATCCCCAAATTATGAAATTATGGTGGTGGACAACTGTATTAACTTAGTAAAGTGGGCAGCTGATGTGCCTGACTCTGCCAGTTTCCCATATAACATAGATTTCCTCCTGTGGACTAGCAGAGCCCAGTGTTTGTTCAGAGCAGCCCAGCACAACTCTCCTTTCCCCAGTTTTGCAATAGCTGGAGTGGCAGGGGTGCATACTTCTGATGTTGTAGAAGACCACATGGTGGGGCTTCAGGAAAAGCCATGCACTTTAAAATCAAAATAACCAGACTTGATTGCCACATGTTTTTGTTTTTACATTCCTTCTCTTTGTGCCAGCTCTGTGGACGTGATAATGGAGGCTGAGCAGCCATTTTGCGACTATGAGAATAGGTCAGTGGTGAAGGAGAGAATCATGAATAGTAGCTCTGGACTTGTGATATTTGAACTCTCTGTTCTCTGGAAAAAGAAACTTCTCCTTATCTGAGCTAGTACTTTTGGGTTTCTTTCATTCGTAACTCAGTGGTAGTCAGGGGAAGGGAGACATTTTGCCTCTCAGGGAACATTGGCCCCGCTTCTCAGGTTCATTGTGGTTCAAGCTGAATTCACTGTCTTTATCCCCAAACCCCTTCTCTTACGTTTCATCCACGTATGAGTCAGGGGCAACTGGTACACAGACCAGTACCATTTCCTGACTCCACATCCACCCTTTCCTGTCTTGAAGTCCTTTCACTTCCATGAAGCCTTCCCTCTCTAACCACACAGACCTTTTCCACTCTGAATCTCCATGGTGCTCAAACTGTCTTGTCCACACTTGAGCCTATAATGCCACACAAGGTTATTTTTGTGTATGGATGGCTTGGTGTAGATGGCTAGAGGGCAGGTAAAGGTGGTCTATATTTGTAAGACAAAAACTGTGTCTAAAACTCCTGTGTCCCTCAAGCGATGGATTCACATGGAGCAAGGTGTACAGTGGGCACCTTATGAGACTCTCTGGCTGATTCTGAAGCACCTTTTCAATGAACAAGTTGCCATGAAAGCCTTGGTTTGGGGCTTCTCCATGAACAATCAGTGAGTAAAATGATCAGAACTGACCCAAGGCCAGACAGGACACTCCTGAGCCACACAAGGACGTTTCAGTCAGCCATGGGCTCCACATATGACTGTGGTCCTGAGAGATTATAATGGGGCTGAAACATTTTCATTGCCTAGTAGTGCCACTTGGGAGAAGGACCTGGCAACCCCCTCCCCCAAAATATCAATCTGCCATTGAAAACCCTATGAACAGCAGAGAAGCACTGACAATAGTGTTTCCCCTGTTGTACAGAGGGTCGCTATGAGTCGGATACTGACTCGATGGCACCTAACAACAACAACAACAACAACAAGTAGTGCCACAGCTGTCAGACTTCACAACACAACACATTCCTCATGTGTTTTAGATGGTGTTGGTGTTAACACACCTACTGCCCTGGCTGTGGATTACATAAAAGTACAGTCCATATGATTATGTACAGTGTACAATCTTTGATATGGCTAATAAACGATGGCATCCTATCCTGCCTGATCTTGGAAACTAAGCAGGATCAATCGGCCTGGTTAGTCCTTGAATAGGAAACCGCCTGGGAACATCAGGTGCTGTAGGCTTGGGAGAATGAGCAACCCACTCCCAAAAAACAATCAGCTTTTGAAAATTCTATGAACAGCAGAGAAGTTCTAATAATAGCATTTCACCTATTGTATGTAGGGTCGCTATGAGTCGGATATCAACTGGACGGCACCTAACAATAACAACAACATGGCCATGCCAAGTGCTTGAGCTCTACTGTCTAGGCTTGGGTGAGTGCACTCTGTGATGTTCACACAATGCTGGAATCCCAAATGATACATTTACAAGGCTGTGCCCCTGCCATTAAGAGACATACTAGTCCTAAGCAGCACAGCCTGTCTTTCCTGACATTGTTGCTTCTCCCTGATGCCCATATGGTTGGAAACTTCCTTGAGAGCGATTTTGCTTCTGCCAGGTCTCCTTACAGACCCGCAGGGTACAAGATTTCACATTGGGCTGACAGTGCTCTATGTGGCCATTGTGCTTGCCTGTGGCCCTGGGGAAGATGATTCCATGCACGGGCTATCCCAGGCAGCTGGGATGAAAGCAGCAATGGCTCAGTGATGCAACTCTATGCATGTGACTTCTGTGTGGGATGAAGAGAGAATTTACTGCAGGATGAAATCAGTAATTTATTCGCCCAATTCCTGTGAATACAGCAAGAGAGAATGCGGCATGGGAAGTTGAGCACATTTGCATGTTTAGGATGAAGTCCTTGCAAAGTTTTTCTTGCATGACATTTCCTTTCCTAGCCACCAGCTTCTAGAACCACTGTCCCACCTGACAAATCGAGCTGAGGCAACCCAGCCTGAAAAGGTCAAGGTGACCAAGGGAACATGAGCCACCATAAACCAGTTTGTTATGTTGTTGTTAGGTGCCATCAAGTCGGTGTCGGGTGTCTGACTCATAGCAACCCTCTATGTACAACAAGTGAATTGGTATTGTCAGTGCTTCTCTGCTATTCATAGGGTTTTCAAAGGTTGTTTTTTGGGAGTGGGTTGCCACATCCTTCTCCCAAGCCTTGGGACAGCACCTGGTATTCCCAGGTGGTCTCCCAGCCAAGTATTAACCAGGCCAGACCCTGCTTAGTTTCTGAAATCTGATGGGATCGGATGCCACAGTGGTACAGTTGAGGGCATAAACCAGTTTAGCACACCCTTTCTTTTTTCTTCCTCCCTCTCTCCCTCCCTTCCTTCCTTCCTTCCTTTCTTCTTTCCTTCCTTCCTTCCTTCCTTCTGTCCCTCCTTCCTTCTTTCCTTTCCTTCTCTTGTGCTTGGGATGGAACCTAGGGCCTCACGAATGTGAGGCAAGTGCACACTGCTGAGCTACATCCCTAGCCCAGTGATTTCCTCAGTAAGCTCAAGTACATTGATCAGGCTGTAGTTTTAGGGGTAAAATATAGTAAATAGTTCTATTTTTAAAAATTAAAAATGGCCCATAGAAATGGAGCCAGCACAGCTGTGGGCCCTCCTATAATCATGCCGGGCGTGCATTAGGACGTCATGTTTATCCCTGACCTGGGTATTTTTTTTTTTTCTCTCTGAAGAAGTGTGGTCAAGTTGTGGTCCCTGGGCACTTGCTTTGTAATTATTCAGGGTGTTTGCTATGCAGGTTTCTGTCCCCACCCACCCTTCCTTATGGGATCTCCAGGTGTGGCCCAGAACTATGCATTTATAAACAAGCTCCTCAGGGGAGTCTTAAGCACAGGAAAGTCTGAGAAGCATTTCTCCACCTGCCAACTTCATAGCTTCTGAATTCACTGGGACATAAAATAAGAGAACCTGGGAAGGGTCTTATGGACAGAAGAGAGGGGGTAGGGATGGGAAAAATTGGTAAATGAGGGAAACCAGAAGAGAGAAATCTTATTTATCACAGTATTTCCTTTTGAGAAAAATATCTCACTTTATTAAACACATCTTCTGTACATCCAATGCTTCACCTGACCATCAGTAGATGTTCTGGAATGTTCTACTCCAGCGTGCAGGTGGGCCTGTTGTGTAGAGCCCCAACTGAGATCTGCATCTTTGTTCCCTCACTTCTGAGACACATGCAGCAGGAACCTCTGGCAGAGGCCAGCGCCAGACCACAGAGCATGGGTTTTCAGCCACATGGCTTCTTGCGGCAAGGCGTGACCATGAGCTGCCAGCCCAGGTCAGAAGCAACATCAGCTGGCACTATTATGTGCATCACGCTTTTCTAAAAGTTGCGCTGTTAATATACTTATTAAAAATTAAGCACCAAAGGGTGATATTATCTATGTCACATGCCTTGTCTTTCTTCTTTGCTTCTTTGCCACAGGAAAACACTTCTAGCAGGATGTGCATATTCTTCTGGTCACTTCCTGTGTACATGGCAGTCCACATGTGTGCGGCCAGCTGACATGTATGTTAATATGCACTGTACGCATCACATTGTCATTGTTGTTAGGTGCCTTCAAGTTGGTATCTGACTTATAGTAACCCTACATACAACAGGGGAAACACTACTGTCAGTGCTTCTCTGCTGTTCATAGGATTTTCAATGGCAGATTGATTTTTGGAAGTGGGCTGCTGGATCCTTCTCCCATCACATGGAATAGAGTTAATATGGCCTGTGAATGTGGCCACATGGGCTTTGATACCATGGCAGTGCGTCTGATCCCCCCTCACACCCATGTGCTCCTGGCAGCAGCCACGGCAGCCTCCGTATTTGCTGAATTCTTGGCCACCATGCTGAATCCTTTACAAAAGCCCTGGGGTCCAAGCTCATCCTCTGCTCTGTGATCCAGGGAAGGGGAGTTGGCCACCCCATCTTCTATCCCCCTTCCAGCAGCTTCCAGTTGGTTTGTGCCAATGAGTGACACTGGAGGGAAGCCAGCAGGTGGAAGAAGGAGAAGGATTTCTGTTGCCTATCTGATGCCCCACTGAGGTGGTCAGGGCTGGGGACATGGCTTCTCTTAGCAAAGATAAACTGTGCCATGTTCTTTGCTTCCTGGGTCACATTGTTTCCACAGGGTCTTACGCACCAGCTTCCTGGAGTTGCCTTGGCCATCAGAGCTCTGGTTCCTGCTCCTGGTGATACCTTATCTTCCCTGTCTTTCCCTTGGTCTAGGGCTGGAGCTGCTTGTGAGGTTACCGTTCTGGTCATCTCAGCATCTCCTGCTTATGTGTCCACTCTCCTATGGCCCCCATGACTAGCTCCCCGCGCTGTAGTCCTTGGGTTTGAATAATCTAAGCTTCTTTCTCTTCTCCTGAGTGGGTTCTGACAGATGCTGCTAAGCAGATTTTGTAAAATCAAAACAGATTGATTTTGCTCGAGCCAGGCTTTGTTCTGAGAGATAAGCCTCCAGACACAGACAGCTAAAGGCTGGGAAAGACTGCATATTCAAGAAGACCATAGCCAAGCCCTACAGAAAAACAGAACTGGACCCACCTGCTCAGCAAGCCAAGGAAGCCAACTCACTACCTACAGTCATAGCCCAGGAATATCACCCTGCTGTGTGTAAGTCAGATTTGTAGGAATTGAGACCACCATCTTGAGCAACAATCCAGAAAGCCAAACAATAATCCCTGTAATAATTGACCCAAGCAAAGAACACCTGATAAATAACTGCCAAGTCCTTAATTTTCCCTCCCTCTTCCAACTTAGGAGAAGCTGGGAAAAGCTTAATAGCCATCTCTAGTTAGCTTGACTATGGCTTCCCCACCCCATCTTCAGCAGCCTCAAATCAGGGCTCACCTGACCCCTTTCCTTTTCTGCACGCTAATCTCTCCCACCTCTGCCTGTTTTGGAGTTTCTACCAAAATGCCAGAGAGGGTGGCAGGTTCCCTTGTTCCACAAGCTCTGAATAAACACTTCCTGCTTATTCTCATTTGGGTGGTCTTTGTTTCTGTAGCTGAAACCATGGTGCTATGGTGGACTCCATGGAACAGAGAAGAATGTGGATGGAGCAATGCTCATTTTATCTCTGAAAAGAAAATGAGACTTGCCCTGAGGTGTAAAGAGCAGGATGCAGGTGACCGGCTCAGGTAATAGACAGTGGGGTCATCTGAGAGTCCCCTCCTCACTTTGCTTGTCCCAAGGCAAAGTTAGTGAGAGGGTACAATGAAAATTCTGTCTGGGGAATGCCTCAGGCTGGATCCTGAGAGGCCGCAAAGTTTCAGAGAGACTCTCATGTCCACACGTGGCACCTGCTGGGTTCAATCTTGGCGAAAGTTGCCCAGGGAAGCCTCTCTCCTCTGGCAGAGGCCACTGAAGGACCAAAGAGTGCATAGGGCAGGAGGCCATGGATACAAGGAACCAACTTCTCCAAAGGACCTGAATCATCATACAAGGGGATTCTAAGCTCCAGGTGAGAATCTTGGCCTGACAGACACTTTGATTCAAGGCTTTTGAAACCCTGAGCCTTCAGCCAGTTGCAGGATGCTCAGACTTTTAACATCACAGAAGATGAGTCAATAAGTGGGTGTTGTATTAAGTCACTGAATTTGTGGTTGTTTACTAATACAAACATCTTTGTGGTCTTTATTTTTGACACACATTAATTACACATATTAACAGGATTCGGTGTGATATTTCCATATATGCATATAGAATGCACTGACCAACTCCACCCACCTTTCCTATTCCATATACCCTTCCCAATCTCTAGTAATCAATTTTCTACTTTTGGGTCAACGTTTTTCTGTTTCCTATTTATCTACCTTTGATTGCATGATCACATAATTTTATAAGAAAAATCCAAATTAATTTTCAAATGATAAGATGTATATCTAAATTTTGGAAATATGTAATTGTTTTTTGAAATGTGCTTCATAGGCTGATTTTTAAAAAAACTTACATGGCTATTTGCTTTGTGAGGATTCCTTCCATGTACATTAGCATTATGATGGGCTGTAGAAAGTCAGCAGTCTGGAAAATGGTCTGGTAGCTCATATTGGACTAACCCTTCTGCAGATAATGACTATTGACTCTGAACAAGCTATCAAAGAAAAAAATTATTTGAAGGAACTAGAGAGCAACCAAAAATAGGGAGAAATGGGAAAGGACTTGAGATTTTAAAGAATGGAAATATGCTTGGTGAGTTCTATGCTTATAAAAGTTATTTCTAAGGGCATTCTCAGTGCCTGAGCTGGAAGTAGTAGCAAGAGGCAGTCTTGGCTTCATATTTTCTTTATTTAATTGAGCTGCCTGAGTAGCAAGAACTGAAGGAAGAAACCTGAGTAGGAAGAAGCCACAAGTGGATGAGCCCTAATTCCACACGTAAACTCCCCTCAAATCCTGGTTGACCACTGGACACTTGTGGGAATCTTCAAAAGTTCTGCAAAGAGCAATAGCTAGAAGGCTGAAAGAATTGACCAGAGATTTTAGCTACTATCCTTCTTAGGGGAGACAGACTTTTGGAATTTGACTCCTCTGTTAGTTTTTTTTTTTTATATACCGTGACAAATATCTGAGAAAAACAATGTAAAAGAGGAAAAATTTATTTTGGCTCAAGGTTTCCAAGGTTTTAGTCCATGATCAGCTTTTGACATTGCTATGGGCCTGAGTCTGCAGCCATAGCCCTGTGGCATCCGATCCCGTCAGATCTTGGAAGCTAAGCAGGGTTGGGCCTGGTCAATATTTGGATGGGAGACCACCTGGGAACACCAGGTGCTGTAGGCTTGGGAGAAGGACCCAGCAACATACTCCCAAAAAACAATCCCCACTGATACCCCTATGAATACACCAGAGAGGCACTGACAGTAGTGTTTCACCTGCTGTACATAGGGTCACTATGAGTCGGATACCAACTTGACAGCACCTAACAACAACAACACGGGCCTGTGGTGAGGTGGCACAGTATAGTGGCAGAGGGTGTGGCAGAGCAAAGTAGCTCACTTTGTGGTGGGCAGGAAGGGGCAGAGCACAAGATGGCAATAATGTATTTCTTCCAATGTGACCTCATCTAAATGCCATCCATTGATGAAGTCAGCACTTTCATGACCCAATCACCTCTTAAGGATTAGATCCACTCTCTGGGCACCAAGCCTTCAACACCTGCACCTTTTGAGGACAATTCATATCCAAACCATGACAAGTCCTGGCTAATCAGAGAAGTTTGGTGAAGATCTTGAGCTTTCCACTGAGGCCCTAGAAAGGCCACACCTTAGAGTAAATACCATCTTCCAGAACTAAAGTGTTTACTCAAGCACTAATGGTAAAACTATTAACAGTCTTGCCCTAACAGATCATAAGACCACATCTCAACACATTCAAGCCAGCAATTTAATTGCTAGTTAGAATAAAACCAGCATTCCTCAGAGCAAAGCAAAGAATGTAGAATTTCTACAATAATCGTCTATATTTTAGAATAATCTTAAAAATACTAGGCTCATGAAAAAAACAGAAAATGTGAACCATAGTCACAAATAAAAATAGTCAATAACAAGTGAACATGAGATGAGCCAGACACTGGAGTTAGCAGTAAAGACTTTGAAGTAGTAAGTCTAAAGATATTTGAGGAACTTAAATGAGGAGATGGTCTTTTTGAGTGAACAGATGGAGAATCTCAGCAGAAAAATGTAAATTTAACAAGAATAAAAAGCAAATTCTAAAACTAAAACAATACAATATCTAAAATGAAAAATTCTATGGATGCTCTTAGTGGCGAATGATAGATAAAAATAAGTATCCAATCTAAAAACAGAGAGATGAAAGACTAAAGAAAATGAACAGAATCTCAGTGACCAGTTAACATAATTAAGCAATCTAACCTGCATGTACCTGGAGTCCCAAAAGTAGAGAAGAAAGAAAACTGAGTAAAAAAATATTTTAAGAAATAATGGAAGAAAATACTTCATATTTGATGAAAATATCCACTTAGATTTCCAAGAATCTCATAAAAAACTAAGCAAGGTAAACACCATAAAAGTCATATGTAGCCACATTATAGTCAAACTGACAAAAAGTAAAGACAAATCTTGGAAGCAGCCAGCTAAAAAAACACATTATATACAGATAACTTTTCATCAGAAAGAGGAGTGGCCGGAAGACAATGGAATGATACCGTTCAAAAGCCAAAAGGAAAGTGATAAATGTGAACTCAGCATTCTACATCCAGCAAAAAATATCTTTACAAATCTGAATGAAATAAAAAAATATTTCTAAATTGAAGATGAGAGAATTTGTTGCTAATAGACTTGCTCTACAAGAAATGCCAAAGAAGCCCTTTAGGTTGAAGGGAAATGATTTCAGGTGAAACTGCTGCAAGAAAGAATGAGGAACACTGGAAATGGTAAATATGTGGGTATATATATTTTTAAAGACTACATTTTTCCACTCTTCTCTAAAGGAAAGCTGATTGTTCAAAACAAAAACCATAGCCCTGCATTGAACTTTTGATTGTATATTGACTCAGAATACATGAGAAAGACAGCACAAAAGAGAAGGCGAACAGAATTACACTGTTCAAAATTTCTTGTTTTTGGAGAAGTGGTCCAATGTTAGATCTATGTAGAGCGTGATAAGCAAAGGATGCATACTGCATTTTTCAGAGGAACTACTGAAATCTAATGGAGATATAATCTAAGAGCTGACAGAGGAATGAAAATGAAAGAAAACGAGTATAGACAAAAGAACAAAAATCAAAAGGAACAAACAAAATAAGTAGTAAAATGATAAACTTAAATCGTACCATATAATTAATTACACTTAATGTAATAAACACAAACATGCTAACTAAAAAGCAGAGATTGTCAGACTAAGTAAAAAGAAGATATAGCAATAAGGTGTCTACTAAAAATGCACTAAAGGTATGAATAGGCTGAAAGAAAAAGAAAAGAAGGAGATATATTACACAAATAAGAATCATAAACAAGTTGTGCGACTATAAGAATAATAGATAAAATAGTCATCAACTCAATGATTACTGTCAAAGATAAAAGTGTAGATGTATATACACAATGGAGTTCTACTCAGCCAGGAAAATAGATGGAACTAGAAATCATCATTTTAAGGGAAATAAGGCAGACTCAGAAAGACAAATATCATATTTTCTCTGATATATGGACATTAGATTTTAATATGTATTAAATATTTTAATATATGTTGTGAAAGTAGAAAAAGGATTATTTGGATTATTTGGAGAAAGAAAGATGACTAAAAGGGGGCAATAACAAAAAGTAATGAGAGGGAAGACAAATATCCTATTTTCTCTCCTACAGAATCTATATCTCTCTATTTGTTGTTGTTGTTCTTAGGTGCCATTGAGTCAGTGTCCAACTCATAGTTTATGTACAACAGGCGAAACACTATTGTCATGCTTCTCTGCTATTCATAGGGTTTTCAATGGCTGATTGTTTTTTGGGGAGTGGGTTGCCAGATCCTTCTCCCAAGTCCGCAGCACCTGGTATTCCCAGGTGGTCTCCCATCCAAATACTAACCGGGCCAGATCCTGTTTAGCTTCTGAGATCTGATGCCAGAGTGCTATGGCTGCAGGCATATTTCTCTATATTTATATCTATTTCTATATTTATGCCATGTATTCTCAAATCTGCTTACAGCAGATGCTATAGGCTTGGGAGAAGGACTCAGCATCCCACTTCCAAAAAACAATCTGACACTGAAAATCCTATGAATAGCAGAGAAGCACTGACAGTAGTGTTTCACCTGTTGTATATCGGGTCACTATGAGTCGGACACCAACTCAACAGCACCTAAAAACAACAATTCTCAAATCTAATCTGCATGTTTTCAATAGTTTCAGAGGGCCACAAAATCAAGTGTGGATTAGAATTATGTGCAGATTCGATTCCCATGCAGGCAAAGGGAGGGCTAGTGAGGGTGTTGCATGGGAGGGTGGTGTGGTAGGAATGTGAGCAATATATAATGTACAATGTATATGTGGAAATGTATGTACTGGAAATGTCATGATTAAACTCATTAATTTGTACACTGACTAAAAAAATTACTAATAAAAAGAAAACAAACAAACATCACAGATTTTTTAAAGTCTACATTTTATGAATCTGATAATATATGGTCAAAATATATGAAGAAAATGAAGGGAGAAATAGAAAATGTACAATCCTATTTGGATATTTTAACATACTTCTCTCAGAAACTAATAGAACTGGGTAAAAATCAATATGGACCTAGCAGATGTGAACACTATCAATTAACTTAACACATTCTTTTCAAGTGCACAAAGATTGTTTGTGAAACTAAATTGTATGATGGGCTATATATTAAAGCTCAACAAATTTCAAAAGGTTAAAACTATTTTTTCTAATTTCAGCAAAATTGAAATAGAAATATGAAAATGTGAAAAATCTCCAATTCCTTGAAAATTAAATAACACATTTCTATACAACCCATGTGTCAACGAAATCATAGGAAATCAGAAAATACTTGGACCTTATAATGATGAAATCATGACATGTCAAATTCTGGGGAAGCAGCTGCACCATGCTTAGAGGGAAGTGTAGCTTAAATGTCTACATTGTTGTTGTTAAGTGCCCTCCAGCTGGGTCTGACTTATAGCAACTCTCATAGGGTTTTCAATGGCTGATTGTTTCAGGATTGTTTCCAGAGTGGATTGCCATGTCCCTGTGCTACTTTTGTGGTGCTGGGGATCAAACTCGGGTCCTCAGAGAGTCCAGGGCAGTGTTCCACCAACTGAGCTAAACCCCAGCCCTTAAATGTCTGTAGTACTATAAAAGAAGAAAGAATGAGCAGCTACCTAAGCTTGCACTATAATGTTGTTGTTGTTAGGTGCTGAGGAGTCAGTATCCAATTCATCGCGACCCTCATAGGGTTTCCAATGGCTGACTGTTTTGGGATTGCCTTGGGAGTGGATTGCCAGGCCCTTCTCCCATTTTTGCGGTGCTGGGAATTGAACTCAGGACCTCAGAGACTGCAGTGCAGTGCTCTACCAACTGATCTAAATCCCAGCCCTGCACTATAATAAGAAGAGCAAATTAAAGCCAAAGTCAATGGAAGGAAGGAAATAACAAAGATAAAAGCAAAAGTAAATGAAATAAAAAACATGAGCACAATAGTGAAAATAGTTGTGAATTCGTTCTTTAAAAAGTTTGATAATCCTTGGGTGGTGGTGCTTGCCTTTAATCCCAGAGACTTGGAAGGTGGAGGTAGGAGGACTGGAAGTTTGAGGCCAGAGTTAGCTTGTGAAATTTAGTAAGTCCCTGTCTCAAAATACAAAGTCCAAAATGGGTTGGAGGTATGGGTCAGTGGTTGAATGCTTGCAAAAAGCATGTGTGAGGCCCCTTGTTGAACTCCCCAGTACTGCAAAAACAAAAAAACAAAACAAAACAAAAACAAAAACAAAAAACCCAGCAACAACAACAACAACAACAAAACAGTTTTGATAAGATTGTTCAACCCTTAGCAAAACTAATCATTATGAAATAATACAAAACAAAATTGTTAATAAGGAACACTATCATTATAGATCTTATTGACATTTGAAGTATGTTGTGTGTTGTTGTTGTTGTTGGGTGCCGTTGAGTCAAGTCTGACTCATAGCAACCCTATGTACAACAGAATGAAACATTCCTCAACACTGTGCCATGCCCAAAACAATGTCAGTGCTTCTCAGCTATTTATAGAATTTTCAATGGTTGATTGTTTGGGGAGTGGGCTACTGAGTCCTTCTCCCATTTTTGCAGTGCTGGAGATCAAACCCTGGATCCCAGAATGTGCAGAGCAGTGCTCTACCAACTGAGCTAAACCTTAACCTGTTTGAAGCATAATAGGCAAATATTATAAACAATTTTGTGCCAATAAAATTTAATAACTTGGATAAATGGTCAAATTTATTGAAAAAACATAGCCTAAAATAGCTGTCATATAAAGAAATAGGAAACCCAGAATTGTGCTGTAACTATTAACTCAAAAATTCAAGAACTTGAACTCATTATCAAAAATTGCCCACAAAAAACTCTCTAGGATAAGATCATTTCACAGAGGAATTCTATCAAATAGTTAAAGAAAAATACTGCCAATCTTACATAAAGCTTCAGAAAGTGGAAGAGAGAAAAAGATTTCCCAGCTTTTTTATGGGCCAGTATAACACAGATAACAAAACTTGACACATAGATTACATGAAAGTGAAATTGCAGACCAATGTCCCTTATGAATATAGATGGAAAACCCATCAACAAAATACCAGTGAGTCAAATGCAGCATGTGTAGAAAGAAAAAGGAAAATCATCATGCTCAAGTAGAGTTTGTCCCATTTATGTTTAACACTAGAAAATCCATCAGTGGAGTGCGATCAAATGACCATCCTAATAGAGTCAAAGGAGTGAAAATTTAACACTATTTATGGTAAAATCATGGGAGAAGGACCTGGCAACCCCCTTCCAAAAATCAATCTGCCGTTGAAAACCCTATGAACAGCAGAGAAGCACTGACAATCATGTTTCCCCTGTTGCACAGAGGGTCGCTATGAGTCAGATACTGACTCGACGGCACCTAACAACAACAACAATGGTAAAATCAAGCACCATTTAGGATTAAAAAATTCTCAACAAACTAAGAATAGAAAGTAGTTTTCTTAAATTCATAGGTAGCATCTAGAAAAATCTGATAGTTATTTACTGGTGAGATATGGAACAATCAGGAACAGGTGATATGTGCTGTAAGTCCTAACAGTGCCAGAAGGCAAGAAAAAGAAATAAGCAACCAAGATGGAAGAGGAAGTATAAAAATGACTTTAATCACAGATTTCTGTTTATATGGAAAAGCCCAGGAAATCTACAAAACAACTGCTAGAATTAACAAATGATTTCAGCAAGGTCACAACACATAAAGTTAATATATAAAAAAAATTTTTTTTGGTAAATGTTTTATACAACTTCATTTCCTAAATATATTCCATTTTATTTTTCTACCAAGTCCCCCAAAAAGGTTGAAAATGTATTAGGCAATTTAACAGAAGACGATGTAAGACCTTTACACAGAAATATTGTTAACATATGTTAATTACATCAGAAAATTAAATTAATTACTTAAATAGATATTTCATGTTCATGGATTGAAAGATACACTATTGGTAACTGGTTTATTCTTTGCATCTTAATCTATACATTCAACTCAATGTCACTCAAAATCCCACTCACTTAATTCTACAATTTACAAATTGGTTCTAGACATAAAGAGTACAATAGCCAAATTCTTGAAAAAGAGAATAAGGTTGGAGGACTTATATATCTTACACAGAGACTTTAATTAAGGCAGGATAATCCTGGTGTAATGATAAACAAATAGATCAGTGGGACAGAAATAAACACAATTATATACTCAACTGAATTTTAATAAATGTGCCAAAATGATTTCTGGGGAGAAACAATAGTTCTTTTTTAAAAGGATGAACTTTTAATATGTAGGGGGTGTAAAATCAGACTCAGCCCCATTTGAGACACTGATCTGGACTCTCTAGTGATATAGTCTCTCTATTCTATTCTATTGGTCTGTTTGGTTTTATGCTGGTACTGTGTTGCTTTGCTTTATTGTAGACTTACTAGTTCTGAAATTGTTGTTGTTGTTGTTGTTGTTGTTGTTGTTGTTGTTAGGTGCCATCGAGTCAGTATCCGACTCATAGAGACCCTCATAGGGTTTTCGATGGCTGACTGTTTTGGGATTGCCTTGGGAGTGGGTTGCCACATCCTTCTCCCATTTTTTGTGGTGCTGGGAATTGAACTTGTGACCTCAGAGACTGCAGTGCAGCGCTCTACCAACTGAGCTAAATCCCAGCCCTATTCTGAAATTAGGAAGTATGAAACCACTAACTATTATTATTCCTTTTTAATATTATTTTGGCTATTCAAAGTCACTGGGATTCCACATGAGTTTTAAGACAAGATTTTCTATTTCTGCAAAACTGATCTTGGAATTTTCATAGGGAATGCATTGAATCTGTTGATCCTTTTGGGTACTACATGAAATGTCTCTCCATTTATTGTTGATTTTAGTAATTTCTTTCCACAATGTTTTCTACTTTTCAGTGTTTTTTGGATCCTTGGTTTAGTTTATTTCTAAGTATGTTATTCTTTTTTGATGCTACTATAAGAATTTTCTTAATATCTTTTTGGATTTTTCATTATTAGTGTATAGAAACAATTGATTTTTGCATGTTGATATTTTATCTGCAACTTTAGTGAATTGGATTTTCACTACTAAAACGTGTGTGTGTGTGTGTGTGTGTGTGTGTGTGTGTGTGTGTGTGATATTTAGGATTTTCTTCAGATAAGATCATATTGTCTGCAAAAGAGATCATTTTACAACTTCTTACCCAATCTGAGTACATATTATCTCTTTTTCTGGCCTAATTACTCTAGCTAGTACTTTGAATAGTATGGTCAATAGAAGTGCTGAGAGTGAGCACCCTTGTCTTATTCCTGATCTTAGAGGAAAAGCTTCCAGGCCTTCATCATTGAGTATGATGTCAGCTGTGGGGTATGGCCTTTATTATGTTGCAGTAATCTGTCTTTCTTTTCCTAGCTTGTTGATTTATTTTCTGGCAAGTGCTCTACCACTGACACCCACCCCCAGCCCCTTTTCTATTTTTTATTTTGAGATAGGGTTTCACTAAGTTGCATGGGCTGCCCCTGGCCTTGATTTCACTACCCTCTTGTCTCTGCCTCCCAAGTCACTGGGATGACAGGTGTGTACTACAGTATTCAGATTTTTCATTTTTAATCATGCAAGGTTGTTGAATTTTGTCAAGTGTTTCTTCTACACAATTGAGATGATCATGTGGGGTGTTTTCCTTCATTTTGTTAGAGGACTGTTTCACATTGACCAATTTTTGTATGTCAAACTAAATTTGCATTCCGGGAATGAATCCCACTGAATCATGGTGTGTAATCCTTTTAAAGTTGCATTTGTTCAAGGACAGAATTTCTTGAAGATAGTGATTACTGAAAAAAGGAGACTCTGGAAACAATAAGAAAAAAATCTATTTTCCTTCCAACTAAAAGGCTGAAATCTTAGAATGAAAACATATACTCTATCCAAAAAATATGGACTGCAATGTACGCAGACATAACATATGGTCGGGCTGTTTCTTTTAACTTTCTTTGTACAATGTATACCTCCTAGCCTCCCACTTTTAATTTTGTTGTTGTTTTGTTAGGTGCCATTGAGTCAGTTAGGAAACTTAATGTCTAAGAAGTTTAACACAGATGCCAATTAATGGCTTAGAAACTCTTGTCCAGAGATTGGTCTGCAACTGGGTCTACTCGTTCTATAATTTCAGATATTGGTTATTTTTAAGTAGAATAGAATTTTGCTACTGGAATGACCCATGGACATGATTTAGACCTACCATCTTAGTTTACCAATTAAAAAAATCAAGATTCCCGAACGGTTAAGTTCTGGTCCAAAGTCGAATGAATATCCCAAAACTGGAAAGAGAACTAACAGCCAGGTCTTCTGACTCCTAGTGGAGTGGCCGCTTTCCATTTGTGGAGTGAGCTCAGGATCACCTTCCACATTCCACAGTGAGAGAAGCTGGCAGAGTCATCACTGGATTTGCCAAGACTCAATATCCTAGTTGAAGTGGCTTCTCCCTGTCTTCTGCATAGGGAGCAAGGGGTAGAAAAGCCACCCTGTGTCTACACACCACTGCCTGACCCTGGGCCACAGCCATGGCACATACAGGTGAGGTCTCGTCAATTGTTGCAACTCGCTGTGCCACCAGCTGCATGTCGAGGAAGGAAGAGATGGGGGCCACATCCATCCCAGGACATCCCACACGAGATGATCTCCTAGTCTTTCTGAAAAGTACAAAAGTCTCTTAAACCAGTAACTCCAGAGAATGTTGACTTGGATTTTTGCTCCTCTCCCAGCCCAACAAATATACTAGCACTTGCCATCCACCCATGTTTGTGTGCTCTTGTTTTTAAAAAGTTTAATTGAACACCATTTTTTCCAGTACTAGAGGTTGAATCCAAGGCCTAGCATATGCTAGCCAAGTGCTCTACCACTGAGCTGCATCTTCAGCCCCTTTTGTATTTTTTATCTTGAGACAGGGTCTTGCTGTTATGTTGTGCAGCTGCCACTCTGAACTGGTGATCTTCTTGCTTCAGCTTTCTGAGTGGCTATGATTACAAGCATGTGTCGTGGCATCTGGCAAGAATACAATTTTTTCATACATTGATACTCAATTTTTGTCCTTAAATAGCAGAGTCATTCTGTCTGTGGTAATGATTTTCTGTAATTATATAGTTTTCTGCCTCTTTGGAGTTTTAATTATGATGTTAAGGTGAATTTTCTTTAAAGGAGGAGAAACTACTACAATACCTGTGTGACATTTTACTAGCGTGAAATTCATGTAAAGTAGATTTGAGAAGTTCTCTTTTAAAATACATTAAATTATGAATAACAGACATTTATTTTTATTAAAATGTATTCTTTATTCCTTGTTAGTTGTTGTTGTTGTTAGGTGCCGTCAAGTTGGTGTCTGACTCATAGCGAACCTACATACAACAGGCGAAACACTATTGTCAGTGTTTTTCTGCTGTTCATAGGGTTTTCAATGGCAGATTGATTTTTGGGCCCGTCTTCCAAGCCTGCAGCACCTGGTGTACCCAGATGGTCTCCCATCCAAGTACTAACCAAGGCTGACCCTGCTTAGCTTCCAAGATCTGATAGGATCAGATGCCACAGGGCTATGGCTGCAGGCTTCTCTATTACTTAGTTTAATTAAAACATGACATCCCTTTTTAAAGGGCTTTTCATGGAAAATGTGAAATTTATGAAGACAATTATTTTTATGAATAACACATATTTCCATATCTGTTTACATAAAAACCCATATTTAATTGATTTTTAATGCATATGCTAAAACTTTCAGAAAATAAGTGTGCCATGCTGGAGAGAATTTTACTTACTCAATACCTAGCCAAACTTCAATCCAACTTCAGAACAAAGGCTAAGTTTAAGTCAAAGAATATAGAAGTGAGGTTAAAATAAGCTCCTTCACTCCACTTAGGACAATAGTAGTGGGCAATGTAAATTTTTATTTCAAATTCCCT
Source organism: Pedetes capensis (assembly GCA_007922755.1). Lineage (NCBI taxonomy): Eukaryota > Metazoa > Chordata > Mammalia > Rodentia > Pedetidae > Pedetes > Pedetes capensis. Next base: position 59,849 of record VMDO01002073.1, read on the forward strand.
TTCTCTTTAATTCTTGCCATGCTTCGGATTGAACCTAGGGCCTTGTGCATGTTAGGCAAGCACTGTACCTCTGAACTACATCCTAACACCTTGGAATTTTGGGGATAGCATCTCTCCTTGTAGCCCAGGCTGGCCTCAAACTGGCGGTCCTCCTGTCTCAGCCTCCCAAATGCAGGAATTACAAGTGTGCACCACCGTACCCTGCCAAAATTTCCTTTTTAGACATAATAAAAGCAAAGGATGGGAGAAGGACATGGCAATCCACTCCCGAGGCAATCCCAAAACTATCAGCCATTGAAAACCCTATGAGAGTCACTATGAGTCAGACACGGTTTGACAGCACCTAACAACAACAACAACAAAAGCAAAGGGACTCTCTTCTTTGATTGTATAGTAACAAAGATTTTCTCTAATTACTAAGATTTCTCTAATTACTAATTACTAATTAGAATTCTCTAATTACTAAGATTATTAAGGGTACATTGCAAATATTCAGTTTGCAACCTCCAGTCAATGTTACATTGAGGTAGGATAGAAAGGCAGAAAATTTGGAGGACATGGGAAAAGAGAGAAGTCCTTCACTCTGGAATCGGATGACATCTCCTGCCCACTGGGAAGCAGCAGCTTTAACTCAAGGAATCTGCTCACGACCTCCACTCTTGAGAATCAACAGTACTGACAAGATCAGTAAAGATTGCCTACATGGACACAACTGTAGTCTTCCTAGGGACTCTCAAACAAGAGTGTTGGAAATAACAATTAGACTGTGCTCAGGTAGGCCCTGAATGCTTATGACCTTTGAGTTTAGCATTACTAGCATCCCTCTCCCAACCTCAAGCCTAAATACTGCACCCCATAAAGTCACCTTACAATTTAACTTTACAAGGACATTCTTTAGGATAAGAGGAATAGGTAAAGTAGCTCAGGTTGCCTTTTCTTGTAGTAAAGTTTTGACTCTACTTAATTTCTAAACCTTGTTTAATCCTTAAACTTAGTTAGGGAAAGGTACAAAGTCATATAAAAATTGTAAAGACACCCAGTTTCACCTCTCTCTATGCTAGGCATTGTGAAGCACATCTGTAATCCCAGCAACTCAAGAGGGTGAGGGAGGAGGGCTGCAAATTTGAGGCAATTTAGCAAAACCTTGTATTAAAATTACAAATAGAAAATGGGCTGAAGTTGCCTCTCAGTGGTGGAGCACTTGCCCCCTGGTTCTGAAAGAAAAAAAAATAAAAAGAGGCCAGGTACTTTACCATTGCTTTGGCAGGAGGAAATTCAGAATATCTTTGCTTCTTTTTTCAAAGCCAATTAATTTTCCTTCTCTGCAGATAATCTTATGGAGGTCATCTTGTCAGGATCTGGTTTCCTTTATCCACAGAAACCACATCTGCTTCAGTGCAGTTGGTTACCCCAAGAGCATATTCAATGCACGCATCTTATCCTTCCAAGCCTTAGGCCATTGCAACTTTCTGCCAGACAAAAAACTCAAGTTCCTGCTTGGAATCCACTCTCAGTTACAAAGAGCCATTTCCCAGGAAGCTGTAATACTGATCTCTTACTGCCTCCTTACCCCCTACCTAACTATGGGGCTATACACACACACACACACACACACACACACACACACACACACCACTGTACCTTCTGATGGAAAACGAAGAGCCATCTATAGAAGACTTTTCTGAAGTGCTGTAATCACAACAGTAATACTCAGCTCCCCTGGGATGTGATTCAAAATTCTACGTGCCACCCTGTTTAGTAAAAATCATGTTTAGAGGTAACACTGAATAGATAAGAATTATGAATTTGTACTGCCTTATATCGTGGACTGTATGACTTTTTACAACACTTAGCCCTATGATGTGCTTTTCCAAAAAGTTGGATCATAGGAACAGTTGAAAGGATTGCTGGCCTGGCAGGAGGCAGGAGAGCCACAGGGTGTTCATCCTGGGGTCCGCAGAAGGGTGGAAGGGAAGTCCATGCTGAGATAGGATGACGGGGGGATCCCACAGGGCAGGTGCTGGGTAAGGGACAGAAGAGAAATGAGAGATGCTGTGGAATCTGACCCAAACCACGTCCCCCACATGGACAAGCGGGCCCTGCAGCCAGTTCTAAGGAAGAGCTCAGGCCCCCACCAGAAGCAGAAAATTCCTTGAGATTCATTCAAGACCAGATTGCTCCTGGCAACTAGCAATCTGCTGTGGTTTAGATGTGGTTTGTCTCTCAAAGGCTCCTATGCAGGAAGCTCGGCCCCAGAATGTGTGTTGAGGTGGGGGGAACTTTATGAGGTGGGTCAGGGTGAGGTGTGGTGGTGCACATTTGTAATCCCAGTAACTCCAGAGGAGGAAGCAGGAGGATCACAGGTTCGAAGCCAGAGGCAGCCTGTGCAACTTAATGAGATCTTGTCCCAATTTAAAAGATAAAAAAGGGGGACTGGGGATGCAGCTCAGTGGCAGAGCACTTGTGAAGCATGCGGGAGGCCCCACGTTCAGGCCTCAAGTACCGCAAAAAAAGAAACAAAAACCAAAAAAAATGGAGGCAGACTGGGGGAAAATGGCTAGGCCACGGGGCTGCACCCTTGTGGATGGATTAATATCCATCTTGCAGAGTAAACTGGGTTTTGAAGGAAGCATTAGTTTCTCCTGAGGTGGGCTGTTATAAAGCAAGCGCCCCCCATACTTGGCCCCTTCTGTACTGGGTTGTTTCCCTTTCTACTTCTCCAGGTTGGGATTCAGCCAAGAGGCCATGTGGTTTGGGCCCTCCAGCCACCACTGGGAGCTGAGCAAGCTTCTTTACTCACTGTGTTCCCAGGCCGTTTCTCATAGCAGCACAAAATGGACTAGCACAGGCCCCTCCCTGTCTGCTGAGCTGGCCCCTGGGATCAAGTCTCCTGAAGTCCCCTGGCCTCCTGCCACTCACTCCAGTTGCTTCATTTTTCACACGGAGAAAGTATCTTCCAACCAAGTGAATGCCACAGTTGAAGGCATGGATCTTGCACTGATACTCTACAGGAGCTTCTCTCTCCCCTACCTAGAATAAACTGCCTTCTCCCTGGGTTTGTGGTGGGGAGCACCAGCTGGAGCCAACATTTTGGATACCCAGCAAAGGCTCTTTCCACACCTCAAGTTCATCTGTCTGTAGGGAACTTGGGTTCTTCCCCGGAGCTGATCTAGCCTTGGTGAGACCTCACCTCCCAGTGTGGATGAGTTTGAATCATCCACTCTCAACCCAGACAGCTTGAGGCAGGGAGAGGCCAACCCTGGGCTGGCCCAGGGGGAGGGGGAAGGGAGAGTGGGAGAAGGCAGGACAGACTTGGTACATCATTCAGGGGAAAGAGCCTAGACTGAGTGCCAGGACCTGGGTCTGAACCTCCCTCCGTCCCTGGCTGAGGAGGCCCATGCCAGTCAGGAAACCTCCCTGAGGCCCTGGAGCTCAGTGCAGCAATGTGATGCTCACACAGACAGGCCCCAAAGTCCCTCCATCCTGGGCCTGTGGGAGGCCTCTGGCCTCCGTCCGGCCTCAGCCTAGCTACATCTTTGCATTCAACCGTAATCAAAAGAGAGAATGAAGACCATAAACTTTACAAACCATGAATTTTCCTCATCTTTTTAAAATTAGTATATATTAATTGTACAAAATAATGGGTTTCATTATGATTTTCATTGTTGTTGTTGTTGTTAGGTGCCGTGGAGTCGGTATCCGACTCATAGCGACCATACATACATACAACAGGGGAAACACTATGGTCAGTGCTTCTCTGCTGTTCATAGGGCTTTCAATGGTGGATTGATTTTTGGGAGTGGGTTGCTGGGTCTGTCTCTCAAGCCTACAGCACCTGGTGTTCCCAGGTGTTCTCTCATCCAAGTACTAACCAGGCCTGACCCTGCTTAGCTTCCAAGGTCTGGTGGGATTGGATCCCACAGGGCTATGGCTTTAGGCTATGATTTTCATACACGTCTATAATGTATTTTTATCACATTCACCTCCCTTTAGTCTCTCTTGTCCCTCATCCTCACTACTCATCCTCTTCCTCTTCCCACATGGTACCCTTTTCTAACTTCATGTCTTTTTTATTACTATGATTTCAAATCTAGATACTCCGTATGAGAGAAAACCTGTGACATTTGTCTTTCTGAGTCTGGCTTATTTTGTTTAAAATGATGATCTTCAGTCCCAACCATTTTTCTGCAAACAATGAGATTTCTTTTCTATTTATTTGTTTATTTATTTATTTATGGCTGAACACACCAAGTTTTAATCGCTGAAACACTGGAAAAGAACTTTTCAGAAAATCGAGAAAGAAAATCCAATGTACCAGAGAAAACGCCTCTCAAAAATAATCAGGAGCAGGCTAAATCACCTAAGAAGCCTAAAGGACAGAGGAAAAGCAGACAGACTGAACCAGAAAATACAGGTTAGATCTGTTGGGAATAGAAATTCTAGCTCTCTGCTCAAAATACATCATTGTTATGGCAAGAGGAACATCCTTGTTTACGGGCGCCTGGTGCTCTGGTTTTCTCAAGGCCCCTGCAGTGACTCACTGTTTGTTTACTGACTGTAAAAAGCAGATACTTCCAGTTTTCTGTAATAAACTCAGCTGCATCCACACGGAGACAGCACCGTCAGCCACTCTTCACACATACAGAGCGCAGTCTGGCCCTTCCAGAATCTTCTGAAAACTCAATCCTGGCCCAGATATCTTTGTGAAAAGAAAGCCTCTTTTATTGGCTGGTGGAAATAGTGCTTTTATTTATTGATTGATTGATCTATTTATTTATTTATTTTTGTGGTACTGGGGGTTGAACCTAGGGCCTCATGCTTGCATGCTTTGCAAGTGCTGTACCACTGAGCTGCACCCCTAGCCCATTATTTCTTTTTTTGAGACAGGGTCTCACTAAGTTACACAGACTACCTCTGGTCTTGAACTTGTGATCCTCCTGCCTCCGCCTCCCGAGCCACTAGGATTACATGGGTGTGCCACCATGCCCAGCTCGGAAATAGTGCTTTCTATGTGACCTTAAAGAAGTTTCTAAACCTCTCTGAGCCCTCATTTTTTATTTGTAAAGTAAAGTAGAACTAATAATGGTATCCCCTGTTAGGATTAAATGAGACAATATATGCACAGTGCTTTATACAAGGGCATAGAATGACCTTAGTACATGTTAGCTATTATATAAATATTAATTTTTGCATAGATGTTATTTTTTAGAGTAGTTTTAGGTAAGCCCTCTGTACATGTTAGCTGTTATATAAGCAGTAATTTTTGCAAAGGTGTTATTTTTTCCAGGGGGTTTAGATCCACAGCAAAACTGAGCAGAAGGTAGAGATTCCCACATACTCCCTGTCCCACCACACAGCCTTCCCCTTCCTCAACACCACCACCCAGGAGCATTTGCTATAGGTGGTGAACCTACTCTGGCACATCGTTATCACTCAATGTCCACAATTTGCATTAGGTACTTGGTAGGATGTGCTGGGGTTTAGCTCAGTTGGTAGAGTGCCGTACTATAGTCTCTGAAGACCCGGGTTTGATCCCTGCACCGAAAAAGTGGAAGAATTTAGGAATCCACTCCTGAAGCAATCTGGAAACAACCAGCCATTGAAAATCCTGTGGGGGTCTCTGTGAGTTGGACTTGATTTGACAGCACCTAACAGCAACAGCAGCACTTCATAGGATACATACTGGCATATAATGACATGCCCCCAACAGTATATTATCCTAGAGAGCAACGAAACCTCTTGTAGGCTCCACCTGTTCACCCCTCTCTCCTCACTGCTTTGACAACCTTTGGCTGTCTCCATTGGTTTGGCTTTTCCAGAGTGCCCTAGGACTGAATTAATATAGCCTATAGCTTCTTTGGATCATCTTTTCTCTTAATATTATGCATTTCAGTTTTCTTCATTTCTTTGCATAACTTGATAGCTCATTTGTTTTAGCATCCCATTGTCTGGCATAATACAGTTTCTCTACCCAGCTATTGTATTGTTTTTATTGCTATTATTTCTCCATTTGTGCTCGGTCTTAGAGCGAAGAGCCCTGGAGGAACTGGTGATGCAGTTGGTTAGATAAGAGGTACACAGGTGCAAAATAACCATGGAATGAGATGGTGAGCCATCTACCTTGATGTTATTGTACATATGATAGCTACCTCCAATAGCCTGCTAAACTGGGCAGGATAGAAAGAGAACAGGATGATAATGATGAAGAGCTCCTGTGGGGAACACACGCATAGGGAACAGAGGTGGAACCAGCTGCTGGGTCCTGGGATGATAAGGTGGACAGCAAACGGCTAGGCAGAGAGGCTGAGAAGTGGAGGCAGATGAGGCGTATGGGAGGGGAACTTCCCTGAGACAGCAAGAGTCAGAGGAGTCTCCTTACATGAGACAGGCAACCTAAGTTGACTTCTCTAAACGTTCTGGAACAGAGGACAGTGAGCACAGGGAGAATGCAAATGTCATGCTATCAGAAAGGGGATGGAAGTTGGGAGGATGGATCTGGCCTTGCCCAGGGTGGTGGGGTGTTCCTGAGGCCTGAGGAGGAGGCTGAACTCCATTCTAGGAGGGAGGCAGGAAGCGTCTATTCCAGAATGCTAAAAGGGGAGTGGGATGGGAGTTTGGTGAACATTTTGGAAGATGATTTGGTTTCAGATATTTTGAGGTAGAATTGCTTATGAAAGATTGAAGTTTTGTTTTGTTTTGTTTTGTTTTGGAGATGCTTGTAAGCTAAATCCAAGGCTTCACACATACTTTGCATGTGCTCTGCCACCCAGCCCATATTTTAACCTTTTATTTTGAGACAGCGTCTTGCTATCATGCAAGCTCCATCTGGCCTCATGCCTGCGATCCTCCTGCCTCAGCCTCCCGAGTTGCTGGTATTACAGGCATATGTCACTGAGTCCAGCTTGTTGAAGTATTCATAAGCATAGGAATTAGTCCTCTGAAAGAAATAGGAATGAAGATAGAGGGCCGGGGTGGCACCTCACTGTAGTTAGATTGACACACAAAGAGAGATGACAGGCAGGTGCACGCAGGCAGACAGAAAAATAGATGGTAGATAAATGGATGGTGACCACAGTCAGACAGATGATAGACAGACAGACAGACACAATCCCCCTCATGATTCTTCCACTAGGGATCACAGGCTGGTCATAAACCCAGCACTGGGGGATGACTGCTGTGCTTACTTGCAGGCTTGGGGTGAAATGCAAGGAGCTGTGGGAAGGGAATGGACTCAGCACGTATGGCCTCTGCTCTCATCACCTCCTGTCCTGGTGGCTGTCCCCTTCCTGTATCTGAGCCCTTGGTGTGGGCTAACGCAGCAGAGACCGTGGAGTCCTTCCCCACAGCCTGGGTTAAGATAGCCTCTGTTTAACCTGCTCCATCCTGTGCACAAGCAAGCAGCAGCTCCCGGGGAGACGCGGCTCTGTCAATATTTTACCCAGATCCACACCACACTTACCCCGGTCCTAAGTCACATGCTGAGCATTTTACCACCAGCTCTGGTTCCCGGTGGACTCCGCTGACCATACTTTCTCTGCTTTGTGTAACTATAAATCAATAGCTCGGTCCCCAAAGCTCCTCCCAGGATAGTCTGAATGTTTAACTTTGCAGGGGACTCCCTCACCTTTAAAGCCAAAAGAGATGGAGGAAATTCCGTAGCCATAAGCACATCTGCTCTCTGGTGATGGGCTCTACATATTTTGGCTTGAAGGACAAGACCCCAGCCTGATGGCTCAAGGCAGAGGTCTGGCCTGGAGGAGGGCTGCTTCTCCTCAGTTGTGTGACCTCACATAGTCCCTGAGCTTCTCTGCACCTGTTCCCTTGTCCATGAGGAATCATACTAAAGCTCAACCATCCTGAGGATAATGAGCTAAGAAAATATAAAAGATGAGCTGCTGATCTCAAAGTAGGGTCAGGAGCAAAATTGAGAAGAAGGTAGAAATTTCCTTTATACTTCCAGCTATCCTACACAGCCTGCCCCCTTGACAGGATAAGGAAGTTGACCAAGAGGACCACCTCTAGTGTTACTAAACCCACTGGACTTGATGTACTTACTGTTTTTTCTTTTATTGTTTGTTTTTTGCAATGCTCGGAATGGAAACTGGACTCTCATAGATGCTAGGCAAGGCTACAAATGTGCTACTTCACAGTCCTAGATTTAGGGTGCTTAACGTGCTTGCTGCCATGACATTGTGGCATCCAATCTTGTCAGATCTCAGAAGCCAAGCAGGGTCAGGCCTGGTTAGTACTTGGATGGGATACTACCCAGAAACACAAGGTGCTGTAGGACCCAACAATCCATTCCTAAAAAACAATGAGCCACTGAAATCCCCATGAATAACAGAGACGCACTGACAATAGTGTTTCGTCTGTTGTACACAGGGTCTCTATGAGTTGGACACCGACTCGATGACACCTAACAACAACAAAGTGTCTATGGGCTGGAGTTTAGTTTAGTTGGTAGAGTGCTGCTCTGTACTCTCTGAGGAGCCGGGTTCTATCCCCAGCATCACAAAAACGGGAGAAGGATGTGGCAGTCCACTCCTGAAACAATCTCAAAACTATCAGCCATTGAAAACCCTATGAGAGTCTCTAGGAGTCAGACGCAATTCAACGGCTCCTAACAACAGCAACAACAGTGTCTACGGCCATACCACTCTGGCATTCCATCTCATCTGATCTCGGAAGCTAAGCAGGGTCAGGCCTGGTTAGTCCTTTGGTGGGAGACTGCAGGGAATATTCCATACTACAGGCTTGGGAGAAGGACCTGGCAGCCCACTCTCAAAACAATCAGCCATTGAAAACCCTATGAATAACAGAGAAGCACTGACATAGTGCCAGGCGTGGTACAGTGTCTGGGAATGTTTCATTCTGTTGTATGTAAGGTTGCTATGAGTCGCACTGACTTGATGGCACCTAACAACAACAATGGGTTTGGCTCAGTTGGTAAAGTGCTGCTCTGTGCTCTCTGAGGCCCCGAGTTCGATTCCCAGCACAACAAAAATGGGAGAAGGACCTGGCAATCCACTCTAGAAGCAATCCCCCAAATAATCAGCCATTGAAAACCCTGTGAATAGCAGAGAAGAACTGCCAGTGCCGGGCATGGCACAGTGTCAGAGAGTGATTCCTTCTGTTGTAGATAAGGATGCTAAGCATGGGACCCAACTCAATGGCGCCTAACAACAACAACAATAACAACAGCAAAGTGTCATCCCAGACCAGCGGCTTCGACATTACCTCGGGAACTTGCTAGAAATGTATATTGTTAGCCCTGCCCCTGAGCTACTCACTCAGAAACCCCAGGGGTAGGGGCTAGCACTGTACATTTCTGTAAGCCCCCTCCCTGTGTGATTCCAATGCATGCGAAACCAGAGAACTACAGCACTAACCTGTGGCTGCCCCTTCTGGGGTGCTCGTTGCCCCCAGAATCACTGCACTTAATCAGTCGAACAAATTCACATGGTGTGAAAAATTCTTTACCCTTCTTATGTTGTAATCATAATCCCTTGAGAGACTTTGCAACATATAAATAGAAAGTGGGGAGGCTGAGTCTGGAACAATCCCAGGAACCCTCACTGCAAGTGATTCTTTCTACTCATTAGGCACCAGTCTCTCTTTACAGGTCCTGGGCCAGACCTAAAGTTCTAACAAATGAAACCACCCTCTCTCCAGACAGATTGATAGTGTTCTGCACCCTGGCATGGGCCTTCCTAGCAGACTGGACGCAGCCTGCTGCCAGCAATTCCTTTGCTGAAGCTGTGGAATCCTCTCTGCCTGTCCTAAAGCATGTTTTTACCCATCACCTGGGCCCCTAAGACCAATGATCTCATAGGTGTGCCCTGCTGCCCTTACTAGCCTGGCTTGAAGATACTGAATTTACCATGGCTTTGGGATGCCACCAATGAATGTGTGCTGAAATCCCAGGCCAAGTGGGTCATCTCCAGGCAGAGCAAATCTGCCCCTAGTAGAGAAAAATTGTGGGCAACACATTCCACAAGCTTGATGAGACCAGCCTCGTTTAGTTCAAGGGAGTCTGGAAAGAGATTCTTTTGCCAGATGAGGAAGTTTCTGTTTTCCCTTTTCTCCTTATTGCTTTGTTCCCATCCCTTACACAGTATAGACATACCTTCTCCAAGGCTTCAGTGAGAGACTAATGTAAGAGAAATGCTTTAGAAAACCTACTTTTGGAAAGTCTGCATCCATCCCACTTGATCTTGGAAGCTAAGCAGGGTCAGCCTGGTTAGTCCTTGGATGGGAGACCACCTAGGAATACCAGGTGCTGCACGCTAGGGAGAAGGACCTGACAACCCACTCCCAAAACAATTCACCATTGAATATGCATGAATAGCAGAGAAGCACTGACATAGTGCCACTGTGACATGACACAGTGTTGGGGAGTGTTTCCTTCTGTTGTACACATAAGGTCACTATGAGTCAGACCAGATGCAATGGTACCTAAAAACAATAGCAACAATTTTTGGAAAATGTGTCTGAACTATGTGAGGGGAATCCAATGAAGACCTTTTTTTACACACACAAAAAAATCCTTGTACATAGAAGGTGCACAATTAAAGAGGTATATTAATTGTTGCAATGCCTTATCTACTTTTTTTAAGTACTGGGGGTTGAACTCACGGCCTAACACATGGTAGGCAAGTGCTTTACCATTGAGCTGCACTCCTACCCTCCCCACCCCACCCTTCCTTTTAACTTTTATTTTGAGATGAGGTAGCACTAAATTGCACAGGCTGCCTCCAGTCCGGAACTTGTAATCCTTCTGCCTCAGGCTCCTGAGTCACTGGGATTACAGGTGAGCACCATGCCTCCCAGCCCTTCTGTCTGTTTGATTGACAACGACTTTAGCTTGCTTGCTATTTCAAATCTGTGTGTATAACAGCAGTCCTCTTCATTCATATATCCATTACTTACTCATTCATTATTTATTCCTCGGAAGCAGGCACAGGCTGGAAAATGTAACCAAAAGACACATACAAATCCTTCACTCACTTTGCCTTCCAGGAATTGGTCATGTGGAGAGGGAGACCAGCTGGGAAACCTGGCACCATGGGGCAAGGAGAGGAGTGAGGGCAATCTGCCTACCACCTGCCATCTTGGGGCACAATCACACTCTCACTTGATTCTGATGACATCTTGTAAAGAAGGCAGACAGTGGTGACTATGATGTGAGTGGGAAAGAAACAGAAAACAGAAGCCTGCCCAATTAAAAGACAGCTTCTTTCAGGAAACCTCCTCTGGAATCTTACAGCCTGTGGGGACAGAGTTTTGCGTTCTGAACAAATCCTCTCTGTGGCCCACAGAGCCGCCTGCTCGGGAGCAGGTCCCTGAAGGGCTACTAGTGTCAGGCATGTTCGCTGACTTGGGTGACTAAGTGTCCTAAGAGCCTGGGGTGGTCTTACAACTTTCACAACAGACCCTATCAGGACTCAGAGATGATGAGAACAAGAAGATGAGCAGGGAGAGAGTGTTCCCCAGGGGCCTGGATGGAGAGGGGAGGGGAAAAGAGGGAGTCAGGAGTTCTTCACTCAGATTCCCGGAGGGTCTCAGGGGATGTGGGAGTTAGAAACCTTGAGAGCATCCTAGGAGGGACCTCTCTTTACAGTGACCTCATGAGGATATATCCTGCACCCACCAGGCAGATGAGTCCCTGCAAGTGGATGATGTCAGAATAAAGGCTGAGGGAGCACTGGGCAGACTAATGCCCTTGGCTGAGCTCTCTCCAGGAGGGAGTCAGTGTGGACCGTCTCTTCGGTGTATGAGGCTCTTTTGATTCCTTCCATCTGCTCCCACACCATGTAAGAGCACACCGTAGCCAAAAAGCATCACTTCCCACATTATCTCAGTGGCCCTTCAGAGACCTGTCTGGGAGGTGTCTATTATCCACATTTTAGTGAAGAAGGAAGCAAGTGGTCCTGAGCCACACAGCTGGAAGATGGCAGAGAACAGCTTTAAATGTAGGTTTACTTCTAACGAAACCAAACGGAAGCCAGACGGCAGCTTCAGAAGCATGTGCCAGTGAGCCCACAAAGAGGAAGGCTGCCTTGGGTCAGCACTGTGCGCTCAAAAATGGGAACCTCTGAATAAGAAAGGAAGTGGAAATTTTTAAAAATTAAGTATTTTGATTGTACCTATTTATGGGGTATAGAGTGATACTTCCATTCGTATGTGCACTGTGCAATTATCAAATCAGGATTGTTGGCACTTCCATCTCATTTTACAAAAAAATTTGATAAACATGTAGCAATAATTGTACGTATTTATGAGATGTAGTATGATTTTTTAAAAATTAGATTGCATACAGTAGAGTGGGATTCATTATGGGATTTTCATGGAATTGCACCATGTATTTTGCCCTTATTCCTTCCCCTCTCTACCCCCATATGTTGCTCTTCCTCCCCATCCCAGAAGTTGAATCTTATAAAGTCACCCCATTTGGTATCTTATTTGTTTTTCTCTAAAAATGTGAGTTTTTATGCCTCCTTTGTTTACATACTTTGAGTTAAACAGCTGCTGCCTGCCAAGCACTGTTTTGCACTCAGGTTTCCTGATGCCAAGTCTAGTGAATTTTTCATTTAGGTGCAGCTGCCTTAACCCGTTACCTGGCTCTTCTCTCCCTGTCCAATTTCTCAAGCTTAGCTCAGCTCAAGCAATAAAGGGCATGAAGCTGCTTGGGGTCCTTGAGCACGAGCAGGTGGCAAGTGCCTTTCTTTACTCTGGGAAGTTCATTGCTATGTGAAACTGCCACACAATGCATAGACAAGCAGAAGTTTCTCTCCTTTGCAGAACTTTTGGATTATCAACCATCCTAGGCTTTGTGAAACAGCATTTGATGGCAGGACAGTTTCATTTGCTATACAGGAATCTCACACCAGAGTATCCCGATCACAAAAACTAAGCCTAAAACAATACAAAAAAACAAACAGCTATTAAAAAACACATGCAAAAAAAACAAAACAAAAAACAACAGAAGCAAACAAAAACCACCAGGAAATTGCCCTTTTCTCAAGGTTTGCAGAAATGTCTGTCTCCAAAGTCATTAATTTCCTTTCCAAGCTGGCAGGCATGTGGACTCAGACTACAATGGAGCTTTCTCTCCCTGGAATCAGGACACTTTAGAAACTGCAATTTGATTGTCACTGAATAAACCATCACTGTGTTGTTTGGGTATAAATATAAACAAGTGCTTTAAAACAGGAAGAAAAGTGTTTCAAGGGTGCCTCAAAGTGCAGTACCCACAGGCACCCCTTCCAGGAGCCATCAAAGAACCAACTAGGAGATAAACAAGACTTGTTTTTCTTTCTTTTCTTTTTTTAAAAATTCATTCCCAGACCTAAAAGCGTCACCTTTTCCTGGAAAAATACCCAATCTCAGCTGGGCAGTATCCTTAGAGGGAAGATGCCTCACTGCAATAACTGGAGTTGTTTGTTAATTCACTTGCAAGAATTTCCCCCTAGCTCACAGCTATTTTATAGACACCCCTGACATCTGCGCTGAGAATCACCTGGAATGCTTACACAGGGCTGTTCTTCCTACAATCACTTCAGGAAGAAGGGCTGTGGATGATCACTGTTCCCTCAGTTTGGCAAAAAGAAAAAAGCGACTGGTACAGTTCTTACTTACAGTCCTGTCTTCCTTCTAAATATTCGGAGGAAGAGACCCTCTGGCCCAGAGGGGACCTGGTGGTGCCATCCCTCCTTAGGCGTGTCTTTCAGAATGCGTCCCTCATTCTTCGCTTTCCTTGACAGCAAGGAAAATGTCTTTCTAGCCACACAAGACATGCAAAGCGCCTGCCTTTGGCTGGGCCTGGTAACTGAACATTGCACCTCAATAGGCTCTGAATTCTTGTTAGAAATAGTCAAGAGTTGTTGTTCCAGTTTCTGGGCCCCCCATAAATGCTTCAGAGATTCTTTTTCAGATGGTCACACACCTTTGTCCCTCACCTGACTGAGTTTGAATGAAGTGAATACAGTCTTGCCCCACAAAATGACATGTCAGTCATATATGCCAGGCCATATATGTGACAGTGGCCACATAACTAATAAGAAGGTAGAACAATTATGACAGCCTACTACAGCCTGTAGTCGTAGTGCTGTGGCATCTGATCCCACCAGATTTGGGAAGCTAAGCAGGGTCTGTCCTGGTCAGTACTTAGATGGGAGACCACCTGGGAACACCAGGTGCTGTAGGCTTGGAGAAGGACCCAGCAACCCACCCCCAAAAACAAATCAGCCATTGAAAACCCTATGAATACCAGAGAGGCACTGATAATAGTGTTTTGTCTGTTGTACATAGGGTCGCTATGAGTCAGACACTGACTCCACAGCACCTAACAACAATTATGTGTGTATGTATATATATGTATATACATATATACATATACATATATATACGTATATATACATACACACACACACACACACACATATATATATAGAGAGAGAGTTTCCCTTATTTCTACCCACACCATAATTCCTTCAATGTCAGTAATTAACATAATTTATCTTCTGTTCACATTTTGGGACCAAACATCAAATAATAGGAACTTAAAAGAATTTGTTCATCCTCAGTTCAACCCACATCCCATATCAATGTGCAAAGAGGAGCCATAGATACTGCTTATTTTCTATAAATAAAGTGGCAAAGCTATGTGGTTATATAAGGGCATTGCCTTATCAAACAGGAGAGGTGGGCCCTTATCCCCACCCTACCCTAGCATTTCCCCTGGCCCAAGCCACTCTCATTTGTAAAGTGATAGGATTGTCTTACAAGATCTTTAAAGCTCTAACACTAAAATTCTGCTAATAAACATATGTACAGTTGGATCTTTTATATGTAGTTTGACTTTTCAGATTCAGCTAACTGTGGGTTGAAAACATTCTGAAAAACGTTGAGCCTATACTGAGCAGTCTTTTTTCTTTTCATTAACTGCTAAGCAATACAGCATAACAACTATTTAAATTGTATTTACACTAGGTAAGGCATGATAAATAATCTACAGAAGATTTGAAGTCTATGGAAGCACGTGTTGCGTGTAAACAGTGCACCAGGATGTGGACGTCCACAGACTGGTTATTGAGGATGCTCCAGAATCAAGCCCGTGTGGATTCCAAGGAATGACTGTGTTTCCTGTCATGTGAGAAAAGATGACTCTAAGGAATCAGAACATCTCAAAGTTGTACTACTGAAACCCCACCACAGCCTTCTCTATTGCAGATGAGGATTCAGTTCTGCTTTATTTTAAAGGTTGGAATGCCTGATTATGTGTAGCTGAAATTCTCCCCTTCAAAAAATGTTTAAAAATTTTAAATTAACAGAAAGCAACAACAGCAACAATTACACATTTATGGAGTATAGTGGGACATCTCGATACAAGTATACAATGTGTAATAATCAGGTTGGGGTAATTGGTGTATCCACTGCCTCAGACAATGATCATTTCTTCATGTTGAGAACATCCAAAATTCTCTTTACTAGCTATTCTGCATTGTATAATTAAATGCTGTCAACCATAGTTCCTGTGCTGTTCTACAGGACATTGGAAGGTGTTCTCACCATCAGTCACACTCCTGTGCGCTTCAGCCATTCTCTTTCCATCCCCCCAACCCCCAAATCTACCACCTTTTCAATTCTACCCTTTGGTTCTTAGTCCTTTGAAGGGATATTTTCAGTGGAATAGCCTGTCTGGTGATAACTCTTCATACAGTGGGCCAAGGATGTCACCTGCACCCACCTCCCTGCTCTCTTCTGGCCTTTGCATCTGCTCACTGTTTGAAGTCCCTCCAGCAGATCTGACCCTGGGCAGGCCTCATTTGTCAGAGCGAGTCACAGCACCCCAGATGGGATGCACTCCAACAAGGGCTCAGAACAATGGGCCTATTGTCCCCCTTCTCATGGATACTGTACTTGTATTAATGCCACCTAAAATCACCCTGCCTTTCTTTGGCAGCCATGACCCATTTTTGACTCCAAACAAACATATGGTTATCTAAAACCCACACATCCCTTTTTGGGAAAAGAAATAAAGCAAGTTGTCTCCCCAGTTCCACTAGCAGGCATTATTTTGTCTAATTCAGTTATTTTATTAGATGAAATTTACTAGCTTCTTACTGATTATTTAATTTAAAAGAGTGGTTATTTTGTATGGGAAATTTTAAGCTTTTAAAATATTTTTCAACATTATGTTGCTTGCATAATACTTTAATGAAATAACAAGAACAATTTTTAAAACTTCCATTTCCTAGAGCAATGTATTTTCTACGTGGACAAGTTTGAGTTGTGATCTTTGGAACTCTGAATTTAAAATGAATCAATAAGCCAGGCACCATGGTGCACCCCTGTAATCCCCATGAATTAGGAGGCTGAGGTAGGAGGATTGTGAGTTTGAGGCCAGTGCGGCCTCCACAACTTAATGAAACTCTATCTCAAAATAAAAGTAAAAATGAGGCTGTGAGTGCAGCTCAGTGGTAGAACACTTGCCGTGTGTGTGTGTGTGTGTGTGTGTGTGTGTGTGTGTGTGTGTGTGTGTGGCCCTGTGCTCCATCCCTGGTACTAAAAAAAGTAAAAAAGAATCTATATATTCCAGTCACCCATTTCTCACTCTCTCACTTTCAAAAACATCAGACTGTCGTATTTGGAAAAATCAGGATAAGTGAACAAAGAATTTGTCAGTAATTAAGTGATGTTGGTTGGAAGGAACCCTCAGCTGCTTTCTGGGTTGCTTAATTAGAATCAAAATTACTTATGAGATTCACTATGAAGTTTTGTAGTTATTGAATTTATAGACATTTTGAAACCCATCTGTACTTTTTGGTAAATTTCTTGCTTGGGGAGTTGTTGATTTTTTAGTAGAAACAAATCATTTTAGCCCTATATAATTAACTCTAGGCTGCATTTAATTTTGAGTAGTATAGTGAGGGCTTTTGATTTTGGGTCGCTAGTCAAAGACATTAGGGCTTTAACTAGAAGTGACATAAGGTCCTCACAAGGGAAAAGCTTACATGGTCCAACCAGGAGAGTCCAGTGGAATTTAAGATTTCAATACCAATGAAAGACAAGGTAGCATCCATTCATTCTACCATCCAATAGTTGTTGTTGTTGTTGTTGTTATGTACCATCAAGTCGTGTCCAACTCATAGCGACCCTCATAGGGTTTTCAATGGCTGACTGTTTCAGGATTGTTTTCAGGAGTGGATTGCCACATTCTCCTCCCATTTTTGCAGTGCTGGGAATTGAACTCAGGACCTCAGAGACTGCAGAGCAGCACTTTACCAACTGAGCTAAATCCTAGCCCTACCATCCAATAGTTGGCTTTAAGTATATTATTTTGTAAACCCAATCCTATGTATTTTTCTTTATAGAAAATGAAATCAATCTGGAAAAAGGTATTTGAGATCATTTGGCTGCTGAGATTAGAGCTACCTAGTACTCTTTCCAGCACATAAATGAGGCTTTTCTCTTGACACCTGCCATTTTTAACTGAGGAATGTATCTGGACTAGGAAGCATCTTCCCAGCTGTTTCTGGAATGTGTGTGTGTGTGTGTGTGTGTGAGAGAGAGAGAGAGAGAGAGAGAGAGAGAGAGAGAGACAGAGAGAGAGACAGAGAGAGACAGAGAGAGAGAGACAGAGAGAGAGGGAGAGACAGAGAGAGACAGAGAGAAAGGGAGAGACAGAGAGAGAAAGAGACAGAGATACAGATATTTTGCCTCTTTGTTAATGTCTTTTTTAAAATAAAAATTTTTTTATCATAAGTGCAATACCTGTACTTATCACAGAAAATTAGAAAAGTAAATGAAAACATAAAAGAAAAATAAGCAAGGCAACATTCTGGTGTATTTCCTTATTTTTTTGAATTCATAAACACAAATCTATAATTTCTAAACTAAAAATGGTATCATTTTTGTGGATAACATTTCAGAAACTTCTTTTTTCCTCTTCAGATTTTAAAGTGGGAATTTCCACACATTTACTATTGTTCAAGTACTCAGTCTTCAATGGCTATGTCATTTCCGCATATATGTGTGTACATTGTTATTATTGTTGTTAGGTGCTGTCCAGTCAGGTCTGACTCATAGCAACCCTATGTACAACAAAATGAAACTCTCTGACACTGTGCCATGTTCACCCCAGCACTACGCAGTGCTTCTCTGCTATTCATAGGGTTTATGATGGCAGATTGTTTCAGGTTTGCTTTGGGAGTGGATTGCCAAGTCTTTCTTCCATTTTTGCAGTGCTGAGGATTGAACCCAGGGCCTCAGTGAACACTGAGCTAAACCCTCAGCTCTTTATGTGTACCTATATGCATACATATTAAGTGTGTGTGTGTGTGTGTGTGTGTGTGTGTGTGTGTGTGTGTGTGTGTGTATAGTAGAAATAGTCATCCCACAGTCTTCTCAGAATTTGTTCCAGGACCCTTACAGATACCAAAACCTGGGAATGTCCAAGTCTCTTATATTAAAATAGTGTAGCATTTGCATGTAACTTACACAATCCTCTCATATATTTTAAATCCTCTCTAGATTACTTATACTACCTTGTACAATGTAAATGCTTTATAAATACATATTACAGTTGTATTGTTGAGGGAATAATGACAAGGAAAATGTCTGTAATATATTCACTACAGATGCAATTTTTTTCAGAATATTTTCAGTCTGCAGTTGGTTGAATCCACAGATGAGGATTTCAGGAACATAAAGGGCTGTCTGTGTGCGCCTAAGTGTGTGTGCGCCTAAGTGTGTGTGTGCACATGCACGTTTGTAGATGTGCACAGATAATGGAGTACATACATATCTCTACACATGTATATATTTCTCCTAATTCAGCACATTTGGGTGACTTTAGACCTTTTGCTGTAATGATGCTAGGATGACTTTGTGCATGTAACTTTAGCCACATATCTGATTGTGTATTTAGAATAAGTTAGTAAAAGTAGGATCACTGAGTTTAAAGGAATTAATGTTTTTTAGGGCTCTTGAGTCTGCAGCCATACCACTGTGGTGTCAGATCTCAGAAGCTAAGCAGGGTGAGACCTGGTGAGTACTCGGATGGGAGATCACCTGGGAACACCAGGTGCTATGGACTTGGGAGAAGGACCCAGCAACCAACTCCCAAAAATCAATCCACCATTGAAAACCCTATGAATAGCAGAGAAGCATTGACAATAGTGTTTCCTCTGTTGTACATATGGTCATTATGAGTTGGACACTGACTTGATGGCACCCCAACAGGGCTCTTGATATGTATGGACCAATTGCTTTGAAATAAATTTTGCCAGCATTGACTCATTTCAAGAGCAGATGAGAGTGACTCACATTATCCTTTGTAGCACTGAAAGTTATTTATTTTTCACCTGCCAGTTTTACATTAACAAATAGATTCTAGATTAAATTTGCATTTCTTCAATAAATACTTGTGGTGACTTTTCTATGCATTATATAGCGGCTCTTTTCCCCCAGACTAGATCTTCTTGTCACATGCATATGCTATGAATTTTACTAACCTTTACTCTAACCCCCATTGAAAAGATTTTAACAGTTGACCTTTTAAAAAACCATGTCTGTTTGTAATGTTTTGTATCTGTAAAGGTAAGTTAATTGTGGGTTATAGAGAATGAGGGCTGGTGACTCTTTCCAAAGCATTTGACTTACTTTCCATTCAAGCAACCATTCTGTTGCTTCCTGTACTCCTATTTTACTTGTTGGATAATGTGCTGTTGTTGTTGCTAGGTGCCATGGAGTTGTATCTGACTCATAGCAACTCTTATAGAGTTTTCCATGGCTGATTGTTTCAGGATTGCTTCAGGAGTGGATTGTCACATCCTTCTCCCATGGATAATGTGTAGGCAAGTTATACAATGTTAAAGACAATTTCTTAACATGTAAGAAAAGGACACAAACAAGTTAGGGAAGACATATAACTTGGGATTCAATTACCAGGACCAGATGTAACTGGGTACACTAGTAGGAAACTTCAAGCCCAAGCCCAGCCCTGGGATCCAGTTAGTGTGTTTTCCTGGGCAGTGGAGGGTCAAAGCTGATAATTATAGCATGACTGTTGAATGGAAATGTGCTAGGAGGGTCTCCTGTGTATCCTATTTGAAGAGGACTTTAACTCTGTTTTTCTCTTCATTTCTTCTTTCCTTTTCCCTTAAGTGTTAGGAAGGTGACAAATTCATAATTCCTTATTTTCCTATCCATTCTTTATGAAAGACTTCTTGTAATTTTGACAGCCATTAGTAAAGTCTAACAATGACCTTCAGAAAGCTCTGTTACATGACTAGTAAGCAAATAAAGAAACAGATGAGCTGCTCAATGTATTAATCATAAAATCACAGCCATTACTATTCAAAGATTTACCTCCACACTGTAACAAGAAGGAGATTCTTCCTTCCATAGAATGGGCATGCTTCTCAGAGACCCCTTAGGAGCCTATGATATGACAACTGGGGAAATTTTGTCAAAAGGAGACTGTGAAACAAGTTGCTGTCACCACCATGTTGGCTGGTTGAAGGAGGCAAGGGATAGAAAGTTAGTAAGCCAGGCACTTTTGCAATGAAGATGATTTGAAGAGCTAGATATCAATATTAAAGAAACAGAAAAATAAGTTGGGTGAAGACAATAGAGAACAAAATTTGAAGGTACTAAAGGAAATGATTTTTGTGTTATAAACCAGGGACACATTTAAAAACAAAACAGAAACAAATGCTTCCCATGCACAATACTCAATAGTTCCTTAAGAGATAGTCCCAGCCCCCTTTGATAATCAGGCAGATCACACATTTCCAAGAAGCAAGGGTGAGGATTAGGGTGCCAGGCTACAGGGAACTACATGCTACCTTCCAGAATGCTGAACTCTGTGAAAAATCAACTTTCAGCAGGTATCAGGGAATGCGTCACATATACTCTGAGGAAAAACAGTTACAGGGAATTTGCTACATGTAGTTACATCACAAAGCATATCTGCAGAAACTCAGCCATAAGTTTCCAAGCATAAAATCACTGCAGAGGTGTTACTTGCTTATCAAACATGATTTACTGGCCTCTGAAATCCGGTTTCCCTTACCAGCCAACTTTCCACTTCTCTCCAGGCTCCTTGGAATACCCAAAGCCTATGTGATAGTGCTTATCTCTGTAGGGATCAGCCACTAACTTCCACAGCTCATAGAGGTAGTTCCTGAGCCCAGTTGTTTACACCCAGCTCTCCCAATTCATAGGCTCCACATTCAAAGATTCCTCATGCATGGATTCAACCAACAGCCCATTAAAAATGAAAAAAATTACATTGGTATTGAACATGTGTAGAATTTTTTCTTGTCATTATTCCCAAATAATATAGCATTTGCATTGTTGTTGTTGTTGTTAGGTGCCTTTGTGTCCGACTCATAGCAACCTTCATAGGGTTTTCAATGGCAGATTGTTTCAGGATTGCCTTGGGAGTGGGTTGCCACATCCTTCTCCCATTTTTGCCATGCTGGGAATCGAACTTGGGACCTCAGAGACTGGAGAGCAGTGCTCTACCAACTGAGCTAAATCCGTGCCCTAGCATTTGCATTAGGGATTATGAAATCTCCAGTTGATTCAAAGTGTACAGGAGGGTGTGCCAAATTCTTTGCAAACTACACCATTTTATATAAGGGACTTGAGCAGCCATGGATTTTGGCATCTAGTGGGTCCTGGAACCAGTCGTCCCTGGGTACCAAGAAGCAATTATATATGGTGAGAAAAGTTTAGATAGCTAATAGATGTTTCAGCTGGCAAAGAAGATGGCCTCAATGTTGGTTACTACACTTCACAAACTTGAAGGTGCAGGCCAATGTGATGGCCTAAGGATCTCACGGAAAGGTAGGTTCTGGCTCAGCAGGGCTGGGATGCAGCTCAAAGAGATGCAGCTTCTGCTGCTGGTCTGTGGACCAAGTTGGAGCAGCAAGGCTCTAGGGATGTGTGCCTACCCATCTTCCTGGCATGATACTGCAGAATGGGTGTGTAATCTCCTGCTGAGATGGCTACAGTGTTTGTGGAGGCTGAAGCCTTCTGAGAAGGGAAATTCTTGAGAACTAGTGAAAGTAATACTGGCTGCAGTCACCAGCAAACCTGAATCTCTGGCTAAACACAATAGAAAGCACAAGCTGTCCCAGCTTTGCCAAAGGACAGTGCTCATTCACTGCATTTCCTACTGTCACATGGCTGTTGCTTTCCACAGGATGCACATTCCTCCCTCCAACATCATTTGCAGCTAGCATTGCAAATAGAACAAATCAGTCCTAAAGTGCCTTCTGAAGTTAGATAATGGGTATTTGGCCCTGTGAATTTTCACCTAACAGCCCTTGGGAGCCTAACCAGGTGACAGTCAAAGCTGCCCTGCAGTGCAATAGCTAATCTACAGAGATCTAAAGGACCTGTCCCCTGCTTTCCCCTTGGCCTCCCTAGTGTTGTCTGAGTCTGGGAGGGAAGGGGGGAAGGAAATCACTCAGTCATGTCCATACCTTTCTGGCGTGGGGGCCTAGGGGGAGGGATGTGACCATACTAGCTTTTCTCTCTATGTTCTTTCATATAGAAAAAATGCCCAACTTTGAGGAGATTGAAAAAAAGGATTCCCTGCTGACTCTGGAATCTGGTGGCTCTGGCTGAGCTGCTCTTTCTTCTTGGTGTGTTTCTGCTTGGGCAGCAGGAAGGACCTCTTCTGGCTTTTGCCTTCTCTGAGGCAACTCGAAGGTCTCCCAGCAATCACCACAGAGCCTAGGTCAGTCTTCCTTGGCCACAACAAAAATAGCACCTGTTGAGAGCTAGAGATTTAGATAAATTCATCTTACCCACTTAGCCCCGATTTTTTAAAAAATGAATTTTATACACAGAAGGAGCGATTATGCCAAAGAGACATTCAGCTATGAAAAATCAGTTGCTTACGGTTCCCCATGAGTGCCCTGGTGGCCCAGGGGATGAAATCAAAGAGCACCGAGGTGAGCAGTGGCTAGGGAAGGACCCACCTCCTTGGTCTGCAATTTTTTTTATTTTTTATTATTATTATTATTTTTTTTTTGCGGTACTGGGGGTTGAACCCAGGGCCTTGCAATTGCATGCTTTGCAAGTGCTGCACCACTGAGCTGCACCCTCAGCCCATATTTTTACTTCTTGAGACAGGGTCTCACTAAGTTATGCAGACTGCTTCTGGTCTCAAACTTGCCACCCTCCTGCCTCCGCCTCCCGAGTCACTAGGATTACAGGCGTGTGTCATCGCACCTGGCTTGCATTTTCACTTCTACCCAGTTAAGAGAGTGGGTGTGGCTCTCACAAGCAGAGTGAATCCACGAGATTATCATGGGGGCTGGGGAGGCAGGGGTTGGCCAGGGGTCACTCAGTATAGGGCACACGCAGCCCTGTGAGGTTCAGAGGGTGTCTCTGCACACACAACCCATACCTCATCATTTGGGATTTTCCATGGTGAGGTAGCAGAGATTCCAGGGACCCCACGCCCTTTCCAAATTTTTGAGGTGCCCTGAGTTATAATCAGAAGGCAATTTGGTGATAATGAATATATGGGCAAAATATTTTCTCTTTTTCAATATCATACATCTTTTTAATTTTGCCTCAAAGCAAGGTTCCATGGAAATCATTAAGTAAAATGTGCAGACATTTTCAGATTGAACCATGGCTGGGGATCAAGTGCTACCTATCAATAACAGGAATTTGTTTAAAACTCCTTTTTTTTGTGTCTCATGAATCCTAGTGGGAGTATTGAAAATATCTATGAGTTAAAATAGAATTGTTATTTTTTTATGCAGGTATGAAATAAACTCCCATTCCATGAAAGAAAATTGGGTTTGGTGCATCTTTCAACAAGCATCAACAGTTTCTGTTTCACAGCAACATATTCCCTATTGCTCTTTATACGTCAATATGCGCAAAATAGTAATGTCTTAGTTTGGCTTCCCCAGAAGGAGACCCTGGGACAAGATGGCAAAAGAATTTCCTAGACAGTATTCATGGGAAAACCCTGTATGGGGGCGTCAGGAGGGAAGAAGGCCAAACCGAGATGTGGTAGGAAGTGAAGACGCGTGGAGGATCCTGTCCACTGAGTCCTGCAGGGAGCCCTGGACTGTGAGACTCACACTCTAAGACACCCTGATAGGAGGTGAGAAAGCACCAGCATTTGAACCCTCAGGGCTGCCAGCCGCTGGCTGAGGGTGGGCACCTCCCACAGCTCTGCCAGCAGGGGCTGGTAGAAACCTTTGGGAAGGGGGGACAGGGGGGAGCAAGGGACACTTACAGTAGCAGCTACAGATGGCCTATCAAGGTGCCCACTCATTCACTCATTCATTTATTCATTCATTCTGAATTCCCTTCTTCCTATCACTTCTGTTCAGCCAGAGCTTGAGTTAAGAACTAAAGGGAAGTAGAGCCGGGAGCGGTGGCGCACACCTTTAAGCCCAGCAGCTTGGGAGCCGGAGGCAGGAGGATCGCAAACGAGAGGCCCTGGTTTCAACCCCCAGTACTGGAAAAAAAAAAAAAAAGTAAAAGGAAGTGACATAGTTCCCACCTTCTGTATCTCCCTCCAAGATTGTCACCCCAGGTTCAGAAGCCATACTGTCATTTAATTCTCCCCATGCCAGCCACCAGGAAAGAAGGAGGAATATTGGGGAGGAAAGTGGCAACCAGACATGCCTTGCAGAGAACCCAGCAAGGGCAGGAGTGGTAGGTCATCCTCCCAGCCCCAGCTCCTGCACCACCCTCACAAAGCCATCTCTGGGTGGCTGGGGCATCACAAACCTCACTACTATCTCCAGCACATTTCCAAACCAGGGACAAAGGAGGACACAGGACAGGTCAGGGGCTGCTGGCACATGAAGGAGTTCACTCCCAGAGGGAAATGGGTGCTCCAGCTAGTTTGGCATTCAGGGCCAAGATTTTACAGCTTTACAACTCAATTGCTATCCAGGCTTCATGAGCCTCCTAAGGTGGACACACAGTATTTGATGTTGATTTACATTAGCTCTTTGCATGGCTAAGGCTCCATGAAAATGGCTTTAAAATTATTATTACTACCTATTATTATTGCTATTATTTGTAGTATGGGGGGATTGAATACAGGGCACTCCATCACTGAGCTGCACTCCCAGCCCTTTTTAAAAAATTTTTTTATTTTGAAATAAGTTCTCACTAAATTATGCAGGCTGCCTCTGGCCTGGAATTCACCATTCTCCTGCCTCTGCCTCCTGAGTCACTGGGATTACAGGCATGAGCCATGGTGTCCAGCCATGGAAATGATTTTAGAATCTGTATTTTCACCTGAGGACTAAAGGAAAGATGAGTTACTGCTGTCTCTGCATATATTGCATTCAAAACCTAGTGCCACCCTGTGTAAATACATTGAAGCATATATTCATGGCCTTCACAATTATCTGTATTCTCTGCTATCCCTGATGTTCAGACCAAGGCTCTCAGGCTTGCCTTGGTGGCCATAGCACCAGGTGTGTCCAGAGAGATGGCATGCCATTTCCTTGTATAGCTGGCTGAGAGCATACTTCAGGTTCAAAAAAGGGAACCCCCAGACAAAGGAAAGCAAAATACTATCAGTTCTTTAAAACTCTGGATCTCAGATATCACCAGACTGGCTTTGAAAATAAAGTAGTGCTCACTCAATTATGCATGATACGCTTTTAGCTGCTGGAAGCATTTTCCAAGGTAAAAGCAGAGCTAACCACATCCTATTATTCTGCTTGTTTGTGTGACCTACATATTCAGAAACAGAATTTTGCAAAAAGAATCTGTGCTGAACAAGTAGATGCATCGTTGCTGTTGTTAGGTGCCCTGGAGTCAGTGTCCAACTCATAGTCACCCTATATATAGCAGAGCAAACATTATTGTCAGTGCTTCTCTGCTATTCATAGGGTTTTCAATGGCTGATTGGTTTTTGGGAGTGGGTTGCCAGGTCCTTCTCCCAAGCCTACAGCACCTGGTGCTGACCCTGCTTAGTTTCTGAGATCTGACTGGATCGGATACCACAGTAGTATGGCAGCAGTGTGAGGAATCACTAAATCCGCCTGAGTTTCCCCAAGCTCCCCACAACCTCCATCAGATGAGCTCAGGAGCTGCATACCAGAGTTCTTCTTCAACTAAATGTCCTATGGACCCAGAGTCATTCCTTCCCATCTTAAACTCCTCTGTTCTGTATGACAGCTTTGTGAAGAAGAAGTACAGGAGAAAAACAGAAGCCAGGTGGCAAAGTTCTGTGACTGTTTCCCTCCACTAGTGGAGTCTTCCTGTTACATGGTCCAAATGCATTGCTAGAAGCCATTCCATCTGCCTTCCTAGGGCAGCAGGCAGGGGTCTACAATACCTGGAATCAGCATTCCTTCCTCACCCAGCAGGCTTCTTCCCTCCTTCCTAAATGGCTCTCCCAAGTCTAAGAAGAATCTTTCCCAATTTAGACCACATCATTATTTTTGTCTCAAAGGGGACTGTTACCTTGTCATTAAAAGACTTGGATAGATACTTCCATAGGACTCGAATTTTATTGTGAGGGACATTTGCTGAGGGCCCCCAGAAAGCTGTCATCTGAAATTGATTAACACACACACACCCCAACCGAAGTCCTAATAGGATACAAGTTTGAAATTTAAAATATTTTCATAAAATTATTTTTTCTGGTAACAGAAATAGTATATTAAATTTAGAAATGCATGAATATGAGAAGAAGGTGAGCATCATTAATATTCCCAACACCTAGAAGTAATAACTATGGGCATTTCAACATTTGGCATGTATATGCATATTATATATACCAAGGGTGCCAAAAAAAGTATACATATTTTAAGACATGCCATTTATGTATAACTTTTCAAAGTTAAATTGAATTACAGTAGCAATGTGTAGTATGAAGTTTGCTCAATAAAATGAATGTTAACTCCAGCATGTGACAGGCAGGACAGTAAAAGAAAAAAAAATGACAGATACATAATTGTCATTCAAGGAGTACAAGACCATTCTGACGTGGTATTTGAAACTCAGGAACATTGTGGAAGTACAATCACAATGGAGGCGACAGAACCTCCAACATGCCTAACAATGGCATGCATTCGTGATAAGTTGGAGACGTGGTACTGTGTGTGATGTGCAGCAGGAAAGATCCAAGAGGCCTCACACAGCAACAAGTCCTGCTTCTTCTGCTATGGAATTGGAATAGTTTACACGCTCATCATACAAGTCTATCAAACAATGTGCACTTGAGACAAGAGTTAGTAGAACAAGAATATGACACATTCTTAAAACAGTGAATTGGAAAGTTCTCATCCCAAGACATGTACACATTTTTGGCACCCTCTGTATGGATGTACATGTGTATATGTGTGAATGTGTATATATATATCTTTATGAAATTCTATGGCATGTCCTTATGTTCCTGGCCTTTTTCAGTTGATATTACTTTGTATCTTCTCAAATGATTATGTATTCATCTAAAAAACATTATGTGTTATTTAACATTTACAAAAGTATAGGAAGAACATCCTATACCTGACCCCCAGGAAGAACATAAAGTATCCTAATACTACTGAAGACTACTGTGTATCTCTCCCAACTCTCAACTTCCTTTGGGATTTGATTTTCCTAAACATCTCTTTATATCTTTCCCTCATATATTTATTTTCTTAAGCAAGATATAATATTGGTTCTTAAACTTAAATAAATAAGCTTAAATAATAGTGTCATATATTTTTCTTCCATTTGCTTTTTGTCTCCCCATCACTGATTTGGGATATTGATCCATATGAACTGGGGTCAGTCCCAGCTATTCATCCCACAGGAATATATGGTACTGTTTTGGTTTGAATCTGCAATGTGCCAACCATATGCTCATGTTTTGAATGCTCAGTCTCAGCTGGTGGTGCTGATTTGGGAGGCTGTGGAAATTTGTAGGGGTGGGATCTTGCTGGAGGCAGTATGTCACTGGAGGTAGGTCCTTGTGGGTATGTTATCCCTAGCTCCATCCTGTAAGTTTTCTCTGCTTCCTGTCTACCATGATGTGAGCAGTTGTCCTTTACCACACCCTCTTGTCACCATGATGTCCTGCCCAGGCATGTGGGGCTGAGCAATTGTGGACTGAGCCCTCTGAAACCATGAGCTAAAATAAATCTTTCCTCCCTTAAGTGGTTTTTGTTGGGCATTTTGGTACAGTGAGGGGGTGAGAAAGCAACTAATACAGGTATCATTGTATCAATATACTGCAATGTAGCCACAATCCTATAATGGACATGTTTGTTATTTCCATTTTTTTTCCCCTGTAACAAACACCATTGCTACTAGCATTTTTGGATCTGTCTTCTTTTTCCACATATGTGAGACAGTTTCCCTAGAGAATAAACCTGTGGTGGAATTGTTGGGTATGTGCATTTTCCATGTTACTTGTTATTGCTAAATTGATGTCCAAGTGGTTATAAAAGTTTTATTCTCACAAGAAGTGCATAGAACTCACATTGCTTAGTGTCCTTATTAATACATGAGATTGCCAGACTTTTAAATACTTACTAGTCTGATGGGTGTAAAATAGTACGTTAATATGGTTTTATTAGCACTTACCCATTGTGCAAAAACAAAATCTTTAGTGGGTTCCGTCATAAGGGAAGACTACAATTTATTGACTGTCCCCTAATTATTGTACATACTGTGTGTTTCTAAGTTTTCATTATATAAACAATGCTTCATTGAATATCTTTGAACAAAATTCATTAACCAAATGGCTAACAACTATTCTGTGGGATAAACTTACGAAGGTGCACATTATTCAGAATGCTTAGACATGTTGCCAAATTTCCCCTCACTGATTCAACAGCTTAGCAACTTCTGAGTGTGCCTGTTAGCTTGGACTTTTATCAATATAGTCTTAAGGTGATTTAATAAACAATATCTATCACCTTAATATGTGGACATTTTTAACTTGTTTAAATTTGCATCTTATTTCCTTATTGATGAGCTCAATAGCGTTTGTATTTGTTTATTGGTTATTTGCATTTCTTATTTCTCAAATTACTAATGCATTTGTATTGCCCATTTTTAGTTTGTTTATAGCTTGAATTTTGAAAATATTGTTACTTAAAATAAGATTTCTATCAATATAATTGTAAGAAAATTTCCCCCTAAAAGAATAACTGTTTTGTATAATGCTATAAGCCAAGAGTGGTAATCAAGTCACATGGTGCCATTAGGGAATAATTACATGGATTCAAATTTTTGGGCTTTCTTTGGTTTTGATTTCAATTTGAACCAAGTCACTTCATGTTTCTTAATAATGATAAGCCTGGAATTAATAGGTTTAATATTGAAGATAAATAAAATATGTAGAAAGAATATTTCCTATTAATCCAGGATAAGTATTTAGCACAGAGAAATCCCACTGGACCAGAGAGCTCCTTCCAAAGCACTCACACACAAAAGTATTCACAGTACAACCTTATGGTGAAATTCATAATTAAATGTGGTTGTAGATGAGAATGTAATTCAGGGCTGAGATAATTTTCTACTATGACACAGAGCCATAAGAAGCTCACTCTAGCTAAGAGAAGAGTCATAATACAAGCTGGTAATGAAGCTCATTTGCAAGGGAAATACAGCCTCTCTGTAAGCTGAGCTGATTCCCTTCCTTAAATGGGAAAAAAATTGTCTTCTTCTAAACCTGATAGGAAGGCTCTCTCTCTCTGAAGAAGACCACGCCTGCCTCTTAAATCAATCCTTCCCCTCGGTAGAGTGGGGTAGGAAGACTCAAGATATTGACATGACATTTAATTAAATGGCAATAAATTCATAAAAATGTACAAATTGTGAGAAATAGTTGGCTTGAAGTGAAATGAAATAACCATAGCTTTGAAAAAATGTGGTTGAGAGCTCAAAGAATCCAAGACCAAGAATCTAAACATTTTTGAAGCTGATTTTCATAATTCATAGTACTTGCATTCTATAAATCCACCTTGAACATGGATTTAGCAAATTCTGAACCATTTCTCCTTAGAGAAATATAGGGTTAGGTTCCTAAAAGCTCCTAGTCACATTTTCATCAGCTGATCAATGCTGACTGTTTTATATGTGTTTCTCTTTGAAGATACTTAATTTAATACATGCTGGTGATGCATTAACATTGAATTCATGGCCAAGAGCAGCATAACTTCTGTCTGGCTGAGGCTTATCTAATACACATATTTTCTTTATATGGCAGTCTTCTTGTGCCTAGGGACACTAGGTGTACTTCAGCACTATGCATGGGGGCCATTTTAAATGGTGCAATCACTGCTAAAGAGCACCAAAAAATAAAAGATTTAGTGGCATTAAGTAAATTGTGAAGAGGACGCTATATTACAGCAGGAGAGTGGCAAGGAAAGGCAGAAACTCACCTTGTTCCATCTTAGTTGGGAATGTGTGTGTTGGATGGCTCCAATTTTTCACCACTGCATGAGTCTGTGAATGACTTTGAGAACACACTGATTTTTGACCTTGAGAAAATATTGATTTGGGGTTGCAAATCAGTTTTAGCAGGTAGGTGAATTCACAAATACAGAATCCACAAATAAAGAGGACCAGCTATATTTTAAATGCCCTACCACAGTGGCACCTGATCCCATCAGATCTTGAAAGCTAAACAGGGTCAGACTTGGATGGGAGACTACCTGGGAACACCAGGTGCTGTAGGCCTGGGAGAAGGACCCAGCAACCCACTCCCAAGAAACAGTCAACTATTGAAAACCCTATGGACAGCAGAGAAGCACCACCAATAGTGTCTCACCTTTGGTACATGGGGTTTCTATGAGTTGGACACCAACTCGATGGCACCTTACAACAACTCTGGCATTGCCTTTTTCTAGGCATTACCAGTGAAGATAATTCTTGTCATTTCACCCCATTGTTTTGGATGAGGAAGCACATCCTGGTGGAAGAGTCCAATGGAGCGAATCTGCTCACTATGGCCAGGCAGTGAAAGAGGTCAAGTCCCGCTATCTCTTGAAGGACATACCCCAATAACCTAGAGACCTCCTACAAAACCCTTCCTCTTTAAAAGCTCACCACCTCCCAATAGTTCCATTCTGGGGACTGAACCTTTGACATATAGGCTTTCAGGGGACTTCCACATCTAAACAACAGCACTTTCATTTTGGTTCTTTCTTGTTGACTATAGCATGTTCCATTCATGAATTGGGGTAGACCTAATGGACAGAAGTAAGACTCTGCTTCCACACATTTTAGGGTCTAGGAAATTGTGGGACATATCTCGACGTTGTTAGTGTGTATGCTTAGCATTTGGGGAATTTTTAAACTATAATGTACTCATGGATATAAATGGACAGTGAAATATACAAATAAGTCTGGCCATTTACAACTTCATTTTTTTGACAGTTAAACTTCAATACTCAGGTCTCATATGTCTACCAGTGGTGCTAAAAGCATTACACAGAAGCTGACAGAGATAGAAGAAGCAAGTTTCCAGAAAGCAAGAATCACCATCCGCTTCCTAATGCTGTAAATGCAGGGAATAAGGTATGGACTTTATTATTACTTCTCAGACAAATGAATGGCAAAACTTAGTGCATCCAGTTTCTTCAGTTAATAATTGGTCTTGTCATTACTGTTGTTGAAATGGAAAGTTAGGTTTATATTGTAAAATATGAGTGTATTCCCAGATATTTGTATCTGAGAAGTGATGATGAAATTAACCTAACAATTTTAAAGACAGCTGTTCTGAAAATTCTACAGAGTCCATCTATTTATCCATTTAATAAACATCTAATGAGCACTTGCTGTGTTTCAGATGCTGAGCTAAACATTAGGGACCTAGAGATTTATTTTGTCATTCACAAATACTGGCAAGTGCTTCTCAAAACCCAAGCTTCTGCCTTTGGAATCTCTCACTCTGTAGGAGAGGTTTACACACAAACAAACAGGGGTAAGATGCATGAAGTTCTTGTTTCATAGACCCTGACTGCGGACAGTGTGACTCGAGCTACAATTGAGTTGCCCAGAGCTCACCAGAAATGCAGAGTCTCAGAAGTTTGAGACCTCCTGGATCAGAATCTGCACTGTAACAAAATATCCCCAGGAGTTCACACATGGAGGTCTGGGAAGCACCGGAGCACTGTCAGGAGGAGGTGCTTGCCAGCAGTTTCTTGAGAGATGGTGTATAAAGGTGTGGGCTTGCACAAAGGTGTGGAGTGTCAGTGAAGAGGGACTTCTGTGTAAGTGGGTGCAAAGAGTGGAGGTGAGGAAAGGATGTGGTTTGAAGTAGGGGTCACACTGTGTGACCAGGCCAAGAATTGGACAAAGGATGCAGTGTGGCGGGAAATCAGGGGCAGTAGGAAGACTATAAACTATAAACTGGGCGAAAGACAGAGATCAACACCATCAACCCCAAGTGCCCCATCGCCTGTCTGTTCTCATCGCACAGACCCCTGCTTTCCAGATATGGTCTTCCTGGGCTCTATCGGCACCATCATTGTCAACAACTGTTTTCTAGAATCTACCATGCTGCTATGGTGCCAGGCCCTGAAGAGGACTCAAAAATGAACATTGGTAGACTTGTCCTTCTAGTGTGTATGGTTGGGTTGGGAAGATGGGAATATTGAATGTGTGCTCTTATGATGGAATCAAAACACAAAGGCACACATGCCAGGTGCCAAACAAAAGCCAGTGCCAGGTAGGGGGGAAGAACGCATGCCTCTAGCTAGAGTTGTTAGGAAGCAATTTCAGAGAATGGGGTTGGAGGTAGGTGTTGAATCTCTTCTCCTCTCCTGTCAGTGGAAGAAAGGGCTCAGCTGATTGTTAACTGCATGTGAAGAGGCCATTCTAGTAGAGCTATTACTGTTGTTGTTAGGTGCCATCAAGTTGGGTCTGACTCATAGCAACTCTATGTACAACAGACAAAACATTCTCTGACACTGTGCCACGTGTGGCACTATGTCAGTGCTTCTCTGCTATTCATAGGGTTTTCAATGGCTGAATTTTTTTTTTTTTTGGCAGTTGGCTGCCAGGTCCTTCTCTCAGTCCTACAGCTCCTGGTGTTCCCAGGTGGTCTTCCATCCAAGGACTAACCAGACCCAACCCTATTTAGCTTCCAAGATCTGATGGGACCAGGTGCCAAGGTGATATGGCTACAGACAATAGAGCCATTAATGAGGTGCAATTATAGAAGAAGAATTTCTACATGTGGCTGAAGAAATGTCACATTACCTGATTTTTCCAGTTGATATTAAAACGATGCTCAAGTCTCAGTTGCCAGGCTGCAGAGAAACTCAATTCTAGCACTAA
Source organism: Pedetes capensis (assembly GCA_007922755.1). Lineage (NCBI taxonomy): Eukaryota > Metazoa > Chordata > Mammalia > Rodentia > Pedetidae > Pedetes > Pedetes capensis. Next base: position 93,143 of record VMDO01002073.1, read on the forward strand.
ATGGGGCACAGCTGCCACCCTTCCATTCATGCAAAGGCCCTAGACCTTGTCTTGGAAGAATTCCTGTTCTCCAGCCCATGTTTCCCCAGTTGATATCTTCACTGTGTAAGTTTTTTGGCATCCCTAGAGGGGAGTTCCTGTTCTTCCATGTCAAGTCTAGGATTAGGACTCTGAAATAGATTGAGAAGAACCAGCCTGGGCTTCCTTGTCCTGAAGGGATGTACCACCAGCATCTCCAACCTAAGCCTACCTCTTCCTAGGACTCTGATTGCATGTCAGCGCCTCCTTTTCCATCTCCAAGCCTGTTGTCTATATCCCCTGCCCCTGGGAAGGTTCCGCCTCGGATTCCTCAACTTGCCTTTAAAATCTAGGTTGGGGCTCTGTGGAAGGCTGAATAATGGCTCCCAAAGATGTCCAGGTCCTAATCCCTAGAACCTGTGAGTGTGTGACTCTATACGGCAAAGGGACTTTGCAGACATATATTGACGATCTTAATATGGGAGATGATCCTGGACCATCTGGGTGAGCTTCTGGGAATCACAAGGGTCTTTAGAGATGGAATCAGGGGGCAGGAGAGCTGCAGAGACATTCAAAGATGCTGTCTGCTGCCTTTGAAGCTAGAGCACAGCCATAAGCCAAGGAAAGCAGGGGCTCCCCAGAAGCTGGAAAGGGCCAGGAAACAGTGTTTCTTCAAGCCTCCGGGAGAGACACACAGCTCTGCTGACACCGTGATCCTAGCCACCTGAGATCCACCTCAGACTTCTGACCTCAGGACTCTGTGATAACAAATTCTTGATGGCTTAAGCCAAATTGGTGTTAATTTGTGACAATAGCCAATAGGAGACTCAAGGGGTCTCCTTTCCTGGAAGAGGAACAAAACTTACCAGTCTTGCTTCTTATTACATTTAAAATATTCATCATAGACCAATGCTACCATCAAGCCAGGTGAAGTCCATGCCTGAGGAGAGAGGGCTGTTCCAGTCTCTGAAGGAGTTCAAGGTTGTTTGTCAGAGATATTGTGGAAGATATTCGTGCTTTTGTGTGGGTACAAGGTGGGGCAAAGAGAAGGGATTAGTCTAGAATGTTCTTTCCAGTGCTTTCTATACCTGAATTTCCATTATTTTGAATTAGAAAAGAAAGATGTCTTTCATTTATTTAGTGGTCAAATAACAAATCCCTTGTTCTAAACAGGGGATCATTTTTTGTTTTTGCACTTGGAAATGGTAATGTGAGCCACTGAGACAGCTTATAGTCCTTGATTGGAATAACATTCAAATAGCAGAAGGGCCCTGCATGTTGGAGAATCTGGTTCATCCAGCATTTTCGACTAAAGCCAGGCAGTTTGTTCTAGAGACCTAATGAGCTCTGAGTCTGCTGCACTCTGCTCAGTCCCTCAGGCTCCAGGGCCAGAGGAAACCTGATGGATATGCTGGGCTTGGGAATCACAGATGCTCTCGGAGAAGAACCAGATCCCAGGTTCACTGCCCATGTTGGCCCAGAGTTGAATGCTGGGAACTTTGTGACCCTCAGTCGTCCTGACCTATAACATGGGGATAACAATACCTGATCACGTGAGGTTGTGGAAAGGACTAAATGAGCGTGCAAAGCACTGCACCATGTAGATCCAAGATGCTCAGTAAATGAGTTTCTGAGACTCTTTCTTCCAATTTCTGTACTTTACCCCATTCTCAGCCCACCTCCTTCTACACATGAGACCCCAGTTAAGGCAGTAGTACTTGGTTCTAAGGGCTGAGATTTAGCTCACTTGGTAGAGTGCCTCTCTGTAGTCTCTGAGGTCCCAAGTTTGATTCCTAGCACCACAAAAATGGGAGAAGAATGTGGCAACCCACTCCCGAAGCAATCCCGAAACAATCAGCCATTGAAAACCCTATAAGGGTTGCTATGAGTCAGACACAAAGGCACCTAACAACAACAACAACAACAACAATAACTTGGTTCTAATGTTTCTTGCCTAGAGGCACTGAATGACTGCAGTGCCACCTCCATAGGGCAATGCCTGAATAGGAAACTGGTGGTGCTTTGAGCGCAGAGTCTGGGGGAGAGGAGGACATTGGGCTAATGTAGCTGTGACCTAGTTTGGAGGGCGTCACTGGGCAATTTCTTGCTCCCTCCCTTGGTAGCTTGCTTAGCACCATGCAGAAAGTCACCATCTACGGCCTGTGGCCTGAAGCAGTGTGTTTCAGGCCCATGGGGGCTGAACAAGGCTGTGCTGGCCCAATGCACATCCCTCAGGAGGATTGCACACATGCCCAGCAGACAGTCCAGTGACACCATCTTCCTGGGTGCCTGGTTTGGATGTAGCTTGAGAGCCCCCCAAGATTCATATGTAGAAATTTTGCCCCCATCACTAAGAGGATGCAAACATAATCCTGCTATGGCGTTTGGAGGTGTGACCTCTGGGAGATAACTAGGATTGGATAAGGTCATCAGGATGCAGTCCCATGACTGAATCCAGTGGCTTTATAAGAAGAGGGAGAGAGACCAGGAAGTACACACATGTGTACACTCCCTGTCTCCTGTCATGTGTTGCCTTGTGATAACTTAGGACTCTACTGGCAAGAACCCTTCATCATATATGGCCCCTCAATCTTGGACTTCTACAACTGAGACCCAAAATAAACCTCTTTTCTTTATACGGTAGTCTGCCTCTGGTATTTCATTATAGTAACACAAACCAAACTAATACATTAGGAGACATGCACATTGCAATGAAATGAAAAACTAATGGCCTGAAAATAGAATATCCTTTCTTCTCATTCTGCCTGGATTTTTCTAACTGAAATAGCTATTTCTGCTACCTTTTGGTACAAGAGCCCCATTCTCTAGTCTTAACTCAAACAGCACACTCAAACAGTCATTTCCCAGGTCTGGGGAGTTTTATCACTTCCCTCAGACTTGGTTTTCACAAATAAAACTGTGATCCTGAAGGTCACAATTTATTTGTCTTGGTTCCAATGCTTTATAACCTGATTTTTACACTATATCTAAAGATTGAGCACTCTGTGAGGAGCATTCTTGAGCTAATGAATTTTCTTGATGCTCACGAATTCATAAGAGGAGTGGAAGGTTGTCCACAGTCAGAAAAATGTCATTTACACTGTTGGCAGAAGTGCCTGAGATAAAATCATCACAATTTTATCACAGTGACTGCCACTGACCTTTTCTTCTTATCCCCCCTACTTATCCCCACCCCCATACTCAGGAACCAGAATGGGCCACTAGTGATAAAGCAGCTGTCCCCACATCCCTACAATATCAGGCAGAAATTTCAAGGATGCTCTTTTCACATCTCTCTGCATACCCTAGGGAAAGCAAGGCTTCCCCCACAAGCAGGGGTGGGAAGTAGACAGACCATGTCTTCTCCACCTCTACTCTTAATGAGGTCTATGTCCCAACTCCCAGAACCTGTGGATATGAACCTTCCATGGTGTAGGGACTGCAGATGTACCGACTGTGTGACACTGAGAAGGGAAGCTTGTCCTGCTGGGCCCTGTGTAATCACAGAGTCCTCATAAAGGCAGGAAGTCATAGTCTGAGACAGGGATGATAAGGGATGTTCAGCAGTCAAGAGGTGAACATTGGGCAGACAGCACGGGCTTTGAAGATGGAGGAACGGCCATGGCCAGGGAATGCAGGTGACCTCTAGGAGCTGGAAAAGGCCAGGAAAGGGATTTTCCCTCCAGCCTCCAGAAGGAACTGCATATGCCTCACTCTTAGCTAGATGAAACCCAAGTCAGACACCTGACCTCTGGAAGTATAAGACAGTAAATTTGTTTTGTTTCAAGCCACTAAGTTTATGGCAATTTGTACAGTAGCATTAGGAAATGAATACACTCTTCCAACATGAAATTAATAAAGAATATATTTTTAGAAGTAGCTATGGATATAGACAATTTCAAGTCTTGCTCAGAGCCCAAGCAGTACAAGTGTAGTGTATCTATTCTAAAATTGTCTTTTAAAATATGCTGTCAAGATCAAGATGGATTAGGGACCATGCTCTAGGCCACATAGTCAATGAGGTGCCATATTAACTCTAGAAGCCAGGCATGTGGGATCTGCTATGCACCTCTCAGGAAGGATGGCTCAGTGCCTGCTGGCTTGTGCATTGGACCAATGGCTTCTATTGTGTATATTCTACTCTTCCTGTAACACTCTCTATGCCACATACTCAGGCACACACAACAAAAGTAAAGGGGAAAAAATCTTTCTTCAGTATTGTCCCCAAAGTTGAATCACTTTTCTTTCATTTTTTTTCTTTTTATTGCAACACTAGGAACTGAACCAAGGCCTTTGCATACACTTTACAAGCACTCTACCATTGAACTGCACCCCCAGCCCATTTTTTTATTCATTAATTTGAGACAGGGTCATTGTTAAATTACATGGGCTTTCTCTGGCCTCAAATTATGCAATCCTCCTGCCTCCACTTCTCAAGCTGCTGGGATTACAGGCATGTGCCACCACACCTGGCTAGTTAAGTCACTTTCCTAAATAGAACAATGCCTAAATTATCCTTCAGTTTCCATGCAATTTAATTAAAAATGCTTTATGGAGCTCTTTCCACACCTTCCATACTGCCATAATAGCATGTGTGAATGAATGTCTTGGCTGATGCTCTCAAGAGCATCAACCATGCCAGCAAGAGAGGCAAACATCAGGTTCTTTTTAGGCTGTGTGCCAAAGTCATCATCCGGTTTCTATTGTGATGTTGAAGCATGCTTACACTAGTGAACTTGACATCACTGATGACCACAGAGAAGGGAAAATGGTCAAAAACCTCCTAAAGCAGGTTAAATAAGTGTGGGGTGATCAACCCCTCAGATTTGGTCATTTTCAAAGATCTAGGAAAATGACAGAATAATCTGTTCCCATCCTGTTGTTTGGCTTCATTGTACTGACAACCTCAGCTGGTATCATGGACCACAAGAAGCAAGATGAAAACACAGGAGGGAAAATCCTAAAATTCTAACAGTGTAATACATACTAGTAAAATGTCTCGACTGAAAAAATGCTTTATTGAATTATGCATCATGTTGGCCCTACAAAAATAGAGAGTGATACAAGAGATGGTGTCCGTTTTAAGCAGATAAGCCAGGTAGGTGAGAATAGGGAAGAGAATTGTCTTCATCTCATTACTGAGATGCTCGGAGAACAAAGGGATTTGGCTGCTTGGATGAGGAATTTTTCCCCTTGACTTCTCTAGAGCAGTGGTTCACCTGGCCATTGTGAGTCCATTGTTCTCAGGTGAAGGTGCGTTCTGACACTTGGGTGGACAATAGAATCACCTGAAGGGCTTATTAAAGCACAGATTTCTGGACCCTGCCACCAGTTTCTGAGTCAGGACCTTTGGGTAGGGCTGGGGAAATTTCCTATTCAGTATCATCCTCACCAGTTTCCACACTGGCAAGACTGGGCTATGTAATTCTCATGGGCAGTCAACTCTGAGAACCACTGGCCAGAGCAAAATCACAGGAAAATATTATGAACTTGAATCTCAATCGAACTGTTTCTTAAGAAAAGATATACAACACTTGATCTGACACAGAACTGGGGGTGTCTGGAAGTCAGTGGAATCCCTAACAGTCTGTAAGTGGTATCTTCTCCACCTCATTATTTCCACTGAGTTATCTTGGGCACAAACACAAGGCCTTTCCAGTACCAGGGTGCTGGACACTATTTGACATCTGCAGATGATGAGAGGGGAGGACCCAGTGCTCATGACCGTGGAGGGAAAGATAATGCGTCACTTAAAAAAGGAGGTGGCCAGGCCTGGGAAGGTGTGCCTGCAAACAGCATCATCAGTGCTGAATAAGCCATAGGCGTGGGGGGATAAATACAACCTTCTTCAGCCTTGTGTTTATTACGTAAAGCCAGTTATGGAACACTCAAAAATGATGGCTTAAGTCATTCTTGATCCAGCATCTGAGGAAGATGATCAAGCTACGATTGGCCACCAATTGACATGATAGCTGCTACCAAAACCAGGAAGAAGCTACAGAAGTTGCTGGTAACCACCTAATAGAACAAATCGCTCTGGGGACCTACATAAGAAAGGATCACTGCAATGTAGTTCTGTGGGTTTCTGGATTAACCCAAGTTCCAGGGGGCTCCATCCGAATGCAAGAGGAACACTTCCGGAAACTATCTCTAGATGTTCCTGAGGAACAAATTAAGGAAGCACAGGGAACGTCTGTGCACAAAAATCTCCTCTGCTACTAAGAGGGTTTCCCCCAGGCTAAAGCTCCCTCTACACAAAACACTAGCTGGCGTGACTTCGCCTTCAAACTGGCACTTTACAGGTTACATGGTTGAAATGTTTGGAAACATTCAGTAACCAAAAGGGAAGGATAGAGAACAGGTAAATGTTGAGAAGGTCAGAGAAGAGGTTGGGAAGGAGGAAGATGACCAGAAAGCAGGAGGGGGCTGGAAGCCAGAGTTGGGGCATGGCTATGGTGGTCAGTGATGTGGTAGAGGTGAAACAAGTGAAGCAGTAGCTTGGGAAAGACCACCGGAGGGAGGGAGAGGAAAGTGCACAGCAGCAGCTTGGGGAGGTGCCCCCCCCCCCGCAACCCCCCTGCTTCCCCAGGGACAGAGGCAGGCATATGCAGTGTCAGCAGAACGTGATTGTCACCACCCACAGGGCCCAGATCAGTTATTGTTCACTGTCATTTTTAGCTTGCTTTGCCAACTCTTCGAAGTTCTTTTGGAACAATGCTAGGAGACAGCCAGCCCCATGTGATGGTGATTTGCAGTGGTGTTGAGTATACCATGGGCACGGGTATCTGTTTGTGGACTCTCACATGCAAATCTACTCTCACTTTTTCTCCAAAGTGGTCTTTCTTCATTGATGCCTGAGGGCAGGCAGGGACTCACTGGCCTTCCTTCACACTCTCCTGGCCACCTTCTCTCAGCTCCCCAATTGCCCTATGTTCCAAATAATTCCAAATCCTCTGTGGCTTGGCACACACACAATCACGTCTGCCTCCTGATTACCACTTCAGGCTCCTCTTTGAAATGTCTTCCTCCCGTCACCATTTTTGTCCCAGCTCCTTCTTTGTGAGTGACAGGAGGCTCCGATGGAAAATCCTGCCAACCCTCTCCTTCCCAAGCAGCCTCCAAGCGCTGCTGCCTGTGACAGCCAGATTCTCTTTTTCTGGTTTTGAAGAATGTTCATGAGCGCCACAAACCCTGCAAGGATCTCAGTGAATTGTTTCCAGATGTGCTTCTCTTTTTAATTGGAGTTCCTTTTGCCCCTGGCTTCTGATAAGAAATTGATTAGAGAGCTATGGAAATCACAGTCCAACTAACTCTCCAGACCATCCTCAGCAGAGTGCTGAGAAATGATCGCCCACACTTTCCTGAAGGCGAACACAGCTGCTTAAAAGTGGATGCAGTCTCTAGTCTTTTACATGGTAGCTTTTACATTCTTGTCCCTCAAGTCCTGGAACACCACAGAGCTGTCCCCCGGGGGCTCCCCAGGAGGTGAGAGAGCACACAGCAGGGGAGAGGACCCCGCCCCTTCCAGGCCAACAGCATCTCTGCGATGACACTTCTGGATGGCCTTGGTTTAAGATTTTTGTTTACTCCAAAGGGAGAGGAAGGAGAATTTTATAGTGATTCTTTTCAAAACAGTTATCTTTCTCAACATGAAATGCTTTATATTGTTATTAAACTGGGGAGTATATACAGATGGTTTTTTAAAGTTAAATAGCAATGCAAACTTGTAAGATCCTGGAAAGAAAAGGCAGTTGACAGACCTGTCTTCATGTTTTGGCTATTCTGTTTCCAGCTCTGTGTCCCAGCCTCTGACTCTGTGGGGCTCCTGGTACCCCATCTTTCCTGCCCCTGACTCCTCAAACTGGGCTAATTTGCCTCTCCTTCTCTGCCTTCCTCCTGCCAGGGCCTTGTTGAAACATCTTGTCTGTGAATGGTTCTCATTAACTGTGTTTTCATATGTTCTTTACTCCTTTCCTATGATTTTATTGGGGTCTTTGGAAGAAGATGAGATGAAGTATGTGAGTTCACCCTGCCATCTGTAACCATCTCAGTCCAAATACCTCTTTCACTAATCGCCAAGTCCCTGAAAATTTAGTTCAAATGTGTCATATTTGACTGTGGCATTCTTGGCCTTGAAGAAGTCTCATTTCACAACTTTAATCAGGTTGCTTTGGTGATGGAGGGTGTGGCAGTATGCACATGAGCCCATTGGCACCTGGGAATAGGACCTTGTAATGAGGAGCGGTCACAGGTCAAGGGCCCTGCCAATGGGATCTGAGACTCCATGATTAGGGAGTGGATTTGAATAGGGTGTCCTTGGCAATGAAGCCCAGCAGGCTTAGGGATCGGATTGGGCAGAGGAGACGCTGGGCTGCAATGCAGCTGCACAAGCTTCAGTCCCTGCCATGGGGGCTCCAGGCGAGGCTGTTTCTGGAGCCAACCTTGATTCAGGTGAAGGACGGAGGTGTCCTACCCCCACACCAACCATTCTTAGCCAACCAGCCGTCTCCAGGAAGGACACCTGACCTTGGACAAGGCAGATTCCTTTGGCCAAGGTGAATTTCCAATACAGGATGCAGCTGTGAGTGGCTAATAGCCAAGTGCCACCACCAGGGGTGTGCATTTCCCTGTGTAGGGGGTGTCCCAGGTCAGCGCTGAAGCACCTTCCACACCAACTGTCCCTTTCTCCCATACATCATCCACGCCAGGATTGTCATGGCCACCAACTCTTCCACAATGCCTGAAACATCCCAGGCGCTTCCCCTGGACTTTGTTGACATTAACTCAGTCCTCATGAGCACTCCACATGGTTGTTATTATTAGTGTCCCCATTTTGCAGAATAGTGATTCAATTTAGGCTCTTGGCAGGATTGAAGTGTCAAAGCGCAATGCTGCACAAGTACAAAGATGAGTAAGACAGGGAGACCTGGAAGTGTTGCCACATAGAAGGTGCCTGGTGAGCAAATGTTTGCTGAATGAATGGGTGAGGAAAGCATCCCTATTCTCAAAGAGGTCCACTGCACTGGCTACTTGTTTTTTGTTTTTTGCAGTACTTAGGGGTTGAACCAAGGGCCTCACACATACTTTGCAAGTGTTCTACCACTGGACTGCTCCCCCACTTGGAGGTCCACTGCACTGGGATGGAGACAGTAAATAAGTGTAGACTTACTTATAGTAATACGTAATAAGACAGTAAATAAGTGTAGTCCCTGACTTACAATGTTTCATTTACAATTTTCAAACTTTGCAATGGTATACTGCAAAAGACAGATGTGCTCTGTAGAAACCACACTTTGGATTTTGAATTTAAATCTTTTCCCAGGTTTTGGATATGGGGTCTGATCCTCTCTTGTGATGCTGGGCGGACCCCTGAGCCACAGCTCCCAGACTGACACTCTGCAGTGGCTGTGCTGCTGACCCAGAGCGTTTGATAGGTTAGGTACGCTCAGTGCACTTTGACTTATGACATATTTTCAATCTCTGATGGGTTTTTCATGATGTATGTGGAGGAGCATCTGAACTACTCATGCGTGGCCGAGTGAAAGTCATGGTACAGGACAGCAGCAAGCAAAGCCTACTGGTGCCTGATCACTGGGTGGTAGGAACCCTGAGTCTGGCATGCATCGGGAGCATCAGACAATGCCATTTGAACACTGCCAAGGCTTCCTATGGGAGCCACAGCTTGTCTACCAGCAGAGCAGCCCCCGGAAGCCTGGAGTTGTCCTGTGCAAACAACACCACCAAATTTCCTCGTCTGTGGCAAGAAAGTTCCCAAACACTGGAACATGAGGACTGTGAGGCCTCAGAAGACCATTGAGATGAAGGCAATGGTTTCCAAACTGCTCCAGGAAGCCCTGAGCCCCCAGGCACCCCTCAGGTACCCCAGTAGCCTGGCTTTGGCTTATTTGTGCTCACCCAGCTTTCTAGTGCTGTAGGAGGACCTCCTTCTGTGTAGGAGCTGCTCCCTGGGGGACTAAAATTTAGCTCAGTTGGTACAGTGCTGCTCTGCACTCTCTGAGGACCCAGGTTGGATCCCCCCACTGCCAAAGTGGGAAAAAGGCAGGCCAGCCCACTCCCGGAACAATCCTGAAACAATCAGCCATGGAAAACCCTGTTAGTGGCACTATGAGTCAGACCCAACTCAATGGCACCTAACAACAACAACATGGAGTCACTAAAGGCAATTTCACCCAGAAGAGAGAAATCACGAGGGCCTCCCTCTGAAGAGAGAGGGGGTGCCCCATGCTCAAGGGAAGAAAGTGAAGGCAACAGGTCCTTGTATTTTGTAGGCTTAAAAAGAAAAGCTAACTGAGCCTTAGGATAGAGCCCCAAGGAAGGAACGTTGGAGGTTAGAAACTCCTGCAGGTGCGAGGTCCAGGTGCCAGGTGCAGGGCTCTAGGCACTGGACCCAGGGCTCCAGGTGCCAGGTGTGAAGGCCAGCTGTGTTTAGGAACAGAATGGAGCAGTCAGGGGTTTGGGAGCCCTAGGATGGGGGACACCCTTGGCCAAGCAGATGCCTCTCGTCTGGAAATCCTGCCTAGTCAAGGAAGCCATTCATCCTGGGCAGGCTTCTGACAACAGGGCAAATGTCCCTCTGCTCCCTGAGACCCTGCTGCAAGGGCAATGCTGGATCCCACACGTGGCCAGGCCCAGGATCATGGTTGGTCACTGTGGAGATCTGGAAGAAGCAGTCCTCCGGTATTGCAGTTTACCTACGGTACTTTATACTTAATCCATTTCCTTGGGTAAAATGACCTTGGGAAATTCTGTTCTGGCCCAGGGCATGGTGATTAAGGCCCAGGAGGAAACGAAAGCCGCAGTGGATTTCAACTGTGGATGTGCTTACCCAGCAAGTACGCTCTGTGTGCCTACTTGCACTGTGAGCAGTGCCAAGTGAGGAAACGCCGGGCTCCCTCCTCAAACACCACCTCACCAAGGCTGTGGTGAGCACACGGATTTATAAGGCAGCACCACCTAACTGGAGTTGTAAAGCTCCAAGATGGCATGAACCCTTCCAAGGAAAGGAGCATCACAGCAGACTGGTGAAACTGAGGAAAAGCCAAAGGAAAAGCTGTGCTGGGGCTGTGTAAAGGCCCAGGAAGGAGGAAAAGAACTTCAATGTGGCAAAAGGACTGTGTGTCATGAAGAGCAATCCAGACAGAATGTTGGGATCTGCTCTGCTTGGGGGTATTGACAACACAGATAAAGAAAAGAAAAGAAAGAAAAAGAAAGGAAAAGAAAAGAGAAGAGAAGAGAAAAGGAAAGGAAAGGGAAAAGGAAAGGAAAAGAAAGGAAAAGAAAAGAAAAGAGAAGAGAAGAGAAGAGAAGAGAAGAGAAGAGAAGAGAAAAGGAAAGGAAAGGAAAGGAAAAAGGAAAGGAAAAGAAAAGAAAAGTAAAGAAAAGAAAAGAACAGTATCAACAAATCAAAGCCCTCCTGGTTGCCCTCCCTGAGGGCTTCGGCCTGGTAGGATATTACAGCTGAGAAGAACAAGAGATTTGTAGGGAGGAAGCAGCCAAGCCTGACATCTCAGGCATGGCCTCTGCCTTTGTGCTGATGCCATGTAGGAGTTTACCTCAGGAAAGCCATGGAGATTCTTGTCAAGAGCTGGGAGAGCTGGACAGAAGGAGGGTTATCTATCTGCCTCTTCCCCACCACTCAAACAAAAAATATACAGCAGCACAAAGCAGATAGGTGTCTGGACAGAAGAAGGCTCTTGGGGGCCAACCCTGTCCTGTTGTTGTTAGGTGCCGTCAAGTCGGTGTCCAACTCATTGCAACCTTACATACAATAGGGAAACACTATTGTCAGTGCCTCTCTGCTATTCATAGGGTTTTCAATGGCAGATTGATTTTGGGGAGTGGGTTACTGGGTCCTTCTCCAAAGACTATAGCACCTGGCATTCCCAGGCCGTCGTCCATCCAAGTACTAACCAGGCCCAACCCTGCTTAGCTTCTGAGATCTGACAGGATCGGACACCACAGTGCTATGGCTGTAGGTAACCCTGCCCTAGGCAGCGGGTTTTTTGGTTTTGGGTTTTTTTTGGTACTTGAGTGTTGAACCTAGGGCCTTATGCTTTGTAAGCACTCTACCACTGAGTTGTACCTCTAGCCCATTTTTAAAGATTTTTATCTTGAAACAAGGTCTCTCTAAGTTATGCAGGCTGCCTCTGGCCTTGAACCTGTGATCCTCCTGCCTCCACCTTCTGAGTTGCTGGGATTACAGGTATGTGCCACTGCACCCTGCCTACCATTGGGTTTTCTCAAGAGTGGTTAGTGCAGTTTGAGGACTAAACACTTTTCAAGGGCATGGTCATTTAAAAAACGAAGGTCTGACCCCAAAGGCAATCTTTCCAGACAAAGTCAAAAGAGAATAGAGACATTTAAGCTGATTTTTTTTATTTGGTGCAAAAGTATTTGTGGAACCAAAGAAGACTTGGCACAACAAAAAAATGCAGATCATGGTCCTGCACTGGTGGGGACAGCTTGGCATAGGAGGAAGGAGGCTGTGTCCTCCCAGCAGCAAGGAGGCAACCTCAAATGGCAGACACAGAACCCAGAGGGGTAGAAGGGCAAATTGAAGTCATTTTAAAAACATCTTATTAGGGAAAAATTGAGACACAAATATGATATAAAAAATAATACAGCATATGCCTAGGTGCTGCCCAATAATTTAAAAAATATAGTCATTCCTCAGTATCCTCAGGGAATTTGTTCCAACACCCCCACACACACAAATACTGAAATCCACAGATGTTTGAACCTTGTACTTCCTGTGGTGCAATATTTGCATAGAGCCTGCACACATCCTCCCAGATACTTTAATCACCTTTAAATGACTTATATCACCTAATCCAATGCAACTGCTGTGGGAATACTTGATATACTGTATTGTTTAAGGAATAATGACAAGAAATGTTCAGTACAGGTGCAATTTTTATCTCAAATATTTTCTACCCATGGTTGGTTGAATTCACAGATGTGGAACCCATGGACACAGGTGACGATTGTAAATCATTGCCAGCACAGCTGGATCACACAGCCCAGCTTTTGCATCTCCTTTCAGGAAACCACCCATTTTTCTTTCTTTCTTTTTAAAATTCTATTTATTATTGATTTATATAATGTTCAAGCACCATCTACTTTTGCATATTCCTGAGCTTACACATTGTGCTTTGCAAAATAAGACAAATTCCTTGGTTCTGCTTAATTTCCTCCATTTAAAAACTAATTATTATTTTTTTAATGCAGAAAACTAAAGAAAAAACTTGATGACAGAAATTTTTAAATTATTTGGCTCTCTAGTTTGATTGTATGAACAATTATCAAACAGTAGCCTTCGTCCAAGTACTGTGTTAGGCTCCAGAATAAAGGTACAACAAGACATAGACTCTGTTCATAAAAGCATAGCCTGGACTTCTGGTGTGTGTTTATTGTAGACAGCGTGAAGTGTTGAGATATGTATGCCTTGTGGAATGGTTAAATTGATTTAATTAACATGTGTATTGCTTTATACTTTTTTGTGGCAAAAACACAATCTGTTCTCTCGTCCATTTTCAAGTGTACAATACATTGTTATTAACAATAGTCACTGTGCTGCCCAATGGATCTTTTGAATGTATTCTTCCCCTCCAACTGAAATTTCAGAACCTCTGACTCACATCTCTCCAACACCCACTTCCTTCCTCCTGCTCCCCGCTCTGGTACCAACCATTCTGCTCTGCTACTAGGAGTTCAACAGCTGTAGATCCTACAGCTGAGTGAGATCCTGCAGCATTTGTCTCTCTGTGCCTGGTTTCTCTCACTTAGCCTAGTGACCGCCAGGTGCATCCGCACTGTCAAAAATGACAGGTGAACACTGCCCACTTGACTTTCATGTTGGGCATATGTAGGCATGTCTTTACTTTTTATTACATGTGAATACATAAATGTTCTTTTAACCACAAAACTATGGAAGGCCAGGAATTGAGACAAGAATCTGAGGCAGCCCGTAGAGGAGAAGAACACTGGTGGGGGGAGAAATGGTGTTCATGTCTGTATTAGCTACTGTCATGTCACTCTGACAGAATCCCTGGTAGAAACAATTTAAGGAACAGAAGGATTATTTTGGCTCATGGTTTCTGAGGGTTAGTCCATGAGGATGAGGAAAGTATGATGGGAACAGGTGGTGCACAGATGTGAACCAGGAAGTAGAAAGCAGTTAGCTCCTTCAGCAAAGTAGCAGGATACAAAATTAGCTTTCAAAAATTAGTAGCATTCTTATATACCAATAATGAACTGGAAGAGAATGTAATCGAAACAATAATCCCATTCACAATAGCTCTTCCCCCTAAAATTAAATATTTAGGAATTAATCTAACCAAATATCCTAAAGACCTCTACAATGTGAACTTCAAAACACTAAAAAAAAAAAAAGAAAAGAAAAAAGAAAAAAAGAAAAAAGAAAAGAGAGAAAGAAAGAAAGAAAGAAAGAAAGAGAGAAAAAAGAAATTGAATAGGCCACTAGAAGGCTCCCTTGGGCATGGATCAGAAGAATTAACACTGTGAAAATGACTATACTAACAAAAGTAATCTACAGATTTAATGCAGTCCCATGAAAATTCCAATGATACACTTCATGAAAATGGAGAAAACAATCCTAAAATTCATATGAAAGCCAAAAATACCCTGTTTGCCAAAACAATTCCAAACAGCAAAAGCAGTGCAAGAAGCATCACAATACCAGACATCAAACAACATTACAGGGCCATAGTAACAAAAACAGCTTGATACTAGCCCCTAAACCGGCATGAAGAGCAATGGAACAGAATAGAAGACCCAGAAATAAACACACGCAGTTACAGCCACCTGATCTTCCACAAAGATGCCAAAGGCATACATTGAAGAAAAGATAATCTGTTCAGCACATGGTGCTGGGAAAATTGGTTAACCATATGTAGAAAAATGAAAGTAGACTGGTATCTCTCACCCTGTACGAAAATCAGTTCCAAATGGATCAGAGGTCTCAATGTAAACCAGAAACTTTGAAACTACTTGAAGCAAAGGTGGGAAAAACACTCCAGCCCACACATAGGCAAGTATTTTCTTAAGACTCCAATAGCCCAGGAAATAGCACTAAAAATAGACAAATGGGAATACATAAAATTAAACAGCTTTTGCACAGCATAGGAAATAATAAAGAGAGAGCCCACAGACTGGGAAAAAACTTCGCTTTCTATACATCCAACAGAAATTTAATATCTAGGGTACATAAAGAACTCAAGAAATCAAACACCAAGATAAAAACATAGCCCAATAAGTAAGTGAGAAATGGAACTGAGCAGACAGTTCTCAAAAGAAGACATACAAACGACTAATAAACATGAAAAAAAAATCAACATCTGAGCTGGGTGCGGTGGTGAATGCGTGTAACCTCAGTGACTCAAGAGGCTGAGGCAGCCTGCATGACTTAATGAGACTGTGTCTCAAAATAAAAAGTAAAGAATGGGCTAGGGGTTGCAGCTCAGTGATAGGGCATTTGCAAAGCATGCATGAAGCCGTGGGTTCAATTTTCTAGTGCCACAGGAAAAACAAGAAAAAGGAAAGAAAAAAGAAAATATGTTCATTATCCTTAGCCATCAGGGAAATGCAAATCAAAATTACACTGAGATTCCATCTCACCTTGATCAGAATGGCTACCAACAACAACACAAACAACAACAAATGCTGGTGACAATGTGAGGGAAAAGGAGGTTTTTCCACTGCTGGTGGGACTGTAAATTAGTATAGCCATGATGGAAATCAGTATGAAGGTTCCTCAGGCAATTAAAAATAGACCTACCATATGACCCAGCTAGACCACTCCTAGACATCCATCCAAAGCACAATAAGTCATCATACCCTAGAGACACCTGCACTTCCATGTTTATTGCAGCATTCTTCACAATTGCAAGAATATGGATCATCTCAGATGTCCATCAACCAATGATTGGATTTTAAAATGTGGTATGTATACACAATTGAGTATTGTTCAGCAGTAAAGAAAAAGGAAGTTATATCTTTTGCACCAAAATCGATGGAAATGGAGATCATCATTTTAAGTGAAATAACCCAGACTCAAAAAGAGAAGTAATGCATGTTCTCACTCATATGCAGGAGCTATATCTACTATAAAGAAACATATATACAATTATATATATCTAAGACTAGAATATTCAAGGGTGCTTCCCACAGGGTGGGAGGGGAGTAACAGGAGGGGATGGTGATGGGAGAATTTGAATGGAGAGAAAATAGAGGGGTAAAGGAGAAAACAAGTACAAAACACAGGATGCAACTCTATGAAAATCCTCATAATGAATCTCATAATACTGTAAGCAATTTTTAAAAATCATACTATATCTCAAAAACATGTATAATTATTGCTATTGTTGTTACATCCTGTTGAGTCAGTTCCAATTCATAATGACCCTATGTACAACAGAACGAAACACTCCCTGACGCTGTGCTTCTCTGCTATTCATAGGGTTTGCAATGGCTGATTTGTTTGGGAGTGGGCTGCCAGATCCTTCTTCCATTTTTGTGGTGCTGGGGATGGAACCCATGGCCTAAGATAGCACAGAGCAAGCACTCTGCCAATTGGGGTAAACCCCAGCCCATGTACAATTATGTTGTTGTTGTTGTTGTTAGGTGCCATGGAGTTGTGTCCGACTCAGCAACCCTCATAGGGGAGAAGGACGTGGCAACCCACTCCCAAAGCAATCCCGAAACAATCTGCCATTGAAAGCCCTATGAGGGTCGCTATGTACAATTATAAGTACAAGTAAATCAGGATTGTTGATACTTCCATTTTCTTAAACATTTTAGAAAAAAGTTTTGATTACCTATAATTGTGCATGCTAATCAATATTTTTTGTGAAATGTTTAAGATGGAAGTATCAACAATCCTGATGAGATAATTGCATACTGTATATATGAATTGAATTATGATTCTATACTTCCAAAATATGTACAATTAAAATACTAATAAAAAAAGAAATAATCTTTCAAACAAGTTTGAAGTTTTGTACCCTGGAATCTGTGATTGTTGGGGTCTCATCAATTCCTGGAATACCCTCAAGGCATCCTTCCTATTATCCCAGTGAAATTTGCTTGGCTCCTTTTTTAATGGCAGTAATCTCTAACAACCACACCCTAATATGTAGAACTTTCAACTCTCATCTTTTCCTGGAAGACTGCACATTTTTCAAACACTTCTGCTCTACTTTTTTCTCTCTATTCTCACTGTAAACCTGGTTAAAAGCAACCAGCAACAACCACGCCATAGCTTGCATGGTATGCTGAATTGCAATTTCCTCTGCCAAATTAGTCCATTACATCTGAATTCAAACTGACTCAAAATTTCAGGACATAGGCAAAATGCATCCAAATTCCTTTCTAGAATGTAGCACAAATGGCCTCTAGTCCAACACTAAATAAAGTCCTCGTTCCCATCTGAAACCCTGAGAGCACTGTCTTTACTGTCTGCTTTCCGTTGGCATTCTGTTCTTCCGAACTCCCACCAGAATTGCCTGTCAGGCAATGTTTGCAGCATTCTAGGGCTTTTCTAGCCTGCATCTCCAAACTCTTCCAAATTCCTCCCAAAACCAGTTCCAAAGGCCTAAGAACCATACAGTAAAATTTAATCACAGCAATGACCCTATTTATCTGGTACCAGTTTTCTGTAGTAGTTACTTTCATATTGCTGTAACAGAATGGTTGATAGAAACAACTTATGGAAGGGAAGGTTTATTTTGGCTCATGGTTTCTGAGGGTTAGTTCATGTTGGCCAGGAAGGCATGACAGGAGCATGTGATAGGAGACAGCTATTCATCATTGGCAGATTAAGAAGCAGAAAGCCAGGCGGAAACCAGAGGCCATTTATAACGAAAGGTCTGCCCCAGTGATGTGCTTCTATTTGATAAACCCACATCCCAAAGGTCCCACAGACTTCTAAAACAGCACCATCTGCTGGAGACCAAGTGTTCAAACACATGAGTCCATGGGGGACATTTTATATTCAAATAACAAGGCCACTGGTCTCTTGGTACGTCCCTCTCTTTCTGTGTGCCCTTGCATATGGTATTGCAGTTTGTCTGTTTAAGCATCTTTGGTAGGTCGCTCTCTATAGTGGGTAGGCACTGCCTTTATTACTGATAAATAAATGCTACTCAGACACGTAAAAGGCACTGGAATTAGTGAAAGGATGCATAAGAAAGAATAGTAGTTTATAAGGCCTAAAACGGGAGCTTTGGAGGCCAGATTGAGGGGGTCCCTGTTCTTTTCATTTGCAACATATCAGGGCAATTAACATAACAGTCACGTGTAGAATGAACAGTGAACAAGAAAGACCAGGTAGGAAGTTTCCCAATTGGGTTATGTGAACAATCACTAAACACTAACTGTGCTAGGATCCAGAATGAAGAGAAGACATAGAACCTATTCATTAAAAGCCTTGGATTCCTGTCCATGTCCAGGGGAATGTTGCTCATGGTCTGTAAAGGTCATCTTAGAAATCTTGTGTGCTTGCTTTAAGATAGCATTACTCATCAATCAGACAACTGAGTTATTTCAATCTTATATTTTTCCAAATAATATCTAAAAATATGCATCATGATTTATGACTATGCTGTAGTTTCCAGAAGAAAATCCAACTTTATACAAGTGGACTATTCCTCCCTGCTGGCTGCTGCAACTCCCTAGGATTTGCTTCTAACCAGGCAAGATCTCAGAATCTACAAACATGATGATTGACTAAAGAGCTAGTGGTCCAAATTATGTCCCATCTTTCCTAAGTGGGAAGTTGAGCAACCTGAGGGAGAAGAGGAGTAGCCAGGGAAGGTGGTGGGCCATGTGTCCAGTGTCTCCCCTGTAGGAAATTGCGGTCAGTATTATACAGGATGACCTACATGTCTGCAAGTTCATCTGTTAGCTTTTTCCATGGATCCTCTACCTCATATTCCATAATTTGGTCAGTTGCCAGCTTGGGCATATTTTTCCCATCAATTTCTACTCCCACTTCTATAAGGGACTATTGCCTAATGAGCAAATTCAAAGGCAAGGCAGTAATGTGTCAGACTCTGAAACCAGATTTAAAGCCTGATTTGGAGATCTGTTCCTAAGGGACTCTAGCTTTTGAGTTTAAAGTCTGAAATTATTTGTATGAATGCTGAAGTATATCTAAGTGAGTGGCGAAGGCTGTTTGGGTTTCTTTCTAGCCAGGGTTTGGAGTCGGGAAGAGGGGCAAGTCAGGACTCATCCCATGCAAGTTCCTAGAGGCATTAAACTCTGAAAAACAGACATCCTCATGACTGACAGGTATATCTAGCAACTGAAAATTAACCACTGAAATATCGCTTTCTAAATAATTGTACATTTATATAAAACTCGAAATAACGTATTGGCTTTAGCTTTAAATCTCCCCATACTTTAAGGGATTCAGTATTACATTATTATTAAAACATATGGAAATTGTACAAGTCAGAAATGAAAGGCATTCTTTTTCCTTTTAAAAGGACTGCTTGCATAGTCTGTGTTTCAAAACACATCATCTAGGTAGGGAATTTGAGTATATCCTTCACTAGTGAAGCTTCGCCTGGGAACACCAGAAGCTGTAGGCTTGGGAGAAGGACCTGGCAACCCCCTCCCAAAAATCAATCTGCCATTGAAAACCCTATGAACAGCAGATAAGCACTGACAATAGTGTTTCCCCTGTTGTAAGAGGGTTGCTATGAGTTGGATACTGACTTGACAGCACCTAACAACAACAGTGAAGCTTAGAAACATGTTTAAAGCTCTGAAGATTTTTAAACAATAAAGGAGTATTTTAAACATTTGAGAATGTTTTAATTCTTTGATAATTCACAGTTTATGCATATGCAGTTGTTCGTGATATCTGTAATGTACCATCTACTTGGCTACGTAATAAGGTTCTCTGTAATTTTTTGACACATTATCTTCCTTTGACTTGGTAACTGATTGTCCTACATTTTACTGCATGCCTAGAAGATACTTTTTTCTTCATCTATCATCATCCTTTATTTCAAATCTCCCTATTTCTCTTTATCTGTAATCCTTTTCCTGGGAAACACAGGTGATAGACTGAGTCACATCTGTCAGGCTGATTCAGACTTAGTGCTCTTCTTGATGGTAGGGGTTGATCCCAAACAGCAGCTCTCTGTGTCCAACATGTTTTAATGGTGACACATGCAAGTACAGAAAATAGAGCAAAGGCTCGGGGCTGGGAAGGGCTTGGACCACAAAGCCCAGCAGCAACCACAGCCTGTGTCCCAGTGCTGATGTAATATGGCAGGTGACTCATGCTTGGAAAGATCCTTTCATCCTTGATGCCAACTTCTTCTGAGAGATGAGGCACCTTGGCCTCACACATGCACAGGGAAAAGGAATCATTAGAGATCACCCAACAGATGACACAAAAGGTTCCGTGAATGAGAGGCAAATGCATGAGACACAATTAGTCCAATCCTCTCTGCAAATAAAAAGGTCATCTCTCCAATATTGGGCTAGACAAGTGGCAGGCTTGATGGAAATGGGGGCCAGCTTTGTCTGTGGGATGTCTTCTCCCACCAATCCCAGCAGAGATTTCCGGTGCCTTCTGGCTCCAGGGCTGATTTCTGCCTTTTCACAAAGGCTTGATTTACATTAGCAAATTCCTGCTCATGAAAGGTCAGTTGTTTCTCTGCAAGTTAAAAATGAAATCCTCTGGTTTGTTGCTCTGCTTCAGTTCATCAGAGGCGGTGTCACGGGGTTGCCCTGTGTTCTGCAGGGTTGGAAGCTAAGCCTGTGTGCAAAGGGTCCACGTGCTCCTGGAAAGACCAGGGTTGCTCTACGCAGCTCTTTCCAGTCTGTAGCAGAGAAGTCAGGTTGAGGCCCTCATCACCCCCACTACGTGGATTTCATTTCTTGTTGCAATTGTTTGTTATGGGAGATACCAATCTGCACGTTGGCCCCTGATGTGCTCTGTCCCTCCTTCCCTTTCAATGTTCTGTCAGAAAGTCTAACCACAAGTGAAATAGCGCTGGGTTAGTCTAATCCAGTCATAGGATTCAGTGTGCTCTGGAGTGGTACACAGCCTACTTCAGTTGTCTGCTATTGTCCCATCCCGTGTAATAGCAAAACAGTAAATATCCCTTAGCTCCCAGAGAACAATGCCCTTGATGAACGATTACCAATTAACTCCTTTCCCAATTATCAACAGTGAAAATGGGTGTGGTGCAGCATGAATTTTCCTGAACTGCAGCAGAGAAGGTTCCAGACTTCAAATATATCAGCCCATCCTGGAGGGAAGAATGGCCACATACGAACCCCTTGGAACCTGCTGACATTTGCAGTGTAGGCAGAGCGACAGACCCTGGAGAGAGGCAGCGGGTCACACGGGGAAGAAGTCCTCCAGTCTTGGTATCTGGCCAAGTGAAAGCCTGCTTCTGTCAGAACGTTCACACAAATAGGAAGCTTGCACGGAGCCATAAATAAAATGAAAGAGAGGAAGCGGAACTTTCCCAGGGCTTGGGGCAAAAGTCAAGTGGCCAGGCAGTCAACAGAGTCCACTCACACAGAAATCTGGCCACTTCCCAGACCTCTCTTCTCCTGAACTTCACCCCCTGTGTGCTTCCAACGTTCTCTCCGGGGCTCACGGTCATGAGCACTTGGAGAGGCAGTTGCTTTGTCAGAGTTGGCTGTGAGGTGAGCAGGGAGGGGAAGAGGCAGCTGGGAGCCTTGGGCAGTGGGTGGGAGGCTGGGTGCCCTCCCCCGAAGCAGCCAGCCTCGGGGACTGTGCACATCGCCACCCACGGGGCCTCCTTACAGGGCTCCAGAATGTGTGAGAAAAACAGGTGCCAGATCTTATTTGTGCAGGCTGGGCAGCCGCCCCCATCTGGCAGGTCTTTGCCGGGTGCTCATGATGAGCAGGGCTCCTGCTGCACCAGGCAGGGTTGCTCTGATTCTTTTGGAATAATCTGTGGGACATGAAACAGAGGGCTGCTTTCCAGCCAGCCTGCCTATAGTGAAGAGGAATCTTGGAAGCTGCTCCCTGTCACCCACTCTTCCAAAATAATTGTCTTCTGAATGGAGCCCTGAAGGCCAAAGGCACATGTGTGACCCGCTGACCCTCTGTGGGTGGGTGTGAATGCAGGGTCTGGCCCTGGCTTCCACCTGCACTCTGTGGGGCTGAGGACGCCCCCTTTTCATGCTTGCCACACTTCCTTGTGATAATTATCTAACCCATTGTTGTTGTTGTTGTTGGGTGCCATCGAGTCGGTATCCGACTTGTAGCGACCTTCATAGGGTTTTCAATGGCTGACTGTTTTGGGATTGCCTTGGAAGTGGATTGCCAGGTCCTTCTCTCATTTTTGCGGTGCTGGGAATTGAACTCAGGACCTCAGAGACTGCAGCGCAGCGCTCTACCAACTGAGCTAAAGCCCAGCCCATCTAACCCATCGCGATCTTTTACTTGCCGCCCCCCCGCCCAAGACTTCTCCTTTGGCCTTATTTTCTTGCAGTTAAGGGTTGTATTGCCTTTGTCTAGTCCCAGGACCCAGCACTGTGCCTGACATGTCCAGAGCACCTAAGAAGTGGCAAATGAAAGAATGGCTGGCTGGCTAACTGGCCAGTTCTGTATTCACTGAACACCTACTATTTGAGCAAGTGGTTTCCAGGGTGCAAAGGCAGAGTGGACACTTTCTTGACTGGGAACCTATGAGTCTGGTTTGGTGCAGAGATGCATAAGAATGGCTGAGCTTAGCAGGGCGCAATGGTGGCTGCCTGTAATTTCAGCGGCTCTGGATGCAGAGGCAGAAGGATCACAGGTTTGAGGCCAGAGGCAGCCTGTGCATTTAGTGAGACCTAGTGGTGAATTAAAAAATAAGAAAAGGGCTGGGGTAGTGGCTCAATGGTGAGTGCTTGCCTAGTATATGTGAGTCACTAGATTCAACCTCTGGAACAACAAAATAAATTTGAAAAATAAAAATAAATAACATGACAATTCACACACACACATATACACATATACAGATGACATACTTACAGTCATGCATCGTGTGAACAGTAAGGATACATTCTGGGAAATGTGTCAATAGGTGATTTCATCAGTGTGTGATGTTGTTAGGCACCATCAAGTAGTTCAACACATAGCAACCCTATGTACAATACAACAAAACACTCCTGGATTCTGTGCCAGGAACATGATCTTTTTTATGTTTAAGTTGTTTATGTTTATGTTGCAGCTACTGTATCAATCCATCTAGTTAGTGGTCTTCCTTTTCTCATTGACCCACTACTCTCCCAAATATGATGTCCTTCTCCAGGGATTGGTCCCTCCTTACAACATGTCCAAAATACACAAGATGCAATCTAGCCATCCTTACTTCCAAGGAACACTCTGGTTGCACTTTTTCTAGGACAAATCTCTTAGTTCTTTTGAGAGTCCACATATATTCAATATTTGTTGCCAGCACCATAATTCAAAACTATCAATTTTTCTCCTGTCTCCTTTGTTTAAAGTCCAGCTTTCACAACCATATAATATGATGCCACTGAAAATACCATGGCATGTATTAGGTGCCCTTTGTATTCAATGTGACATTTTTACTTTTCAACACTTTAAAGAAGTTTAACAACAGCTTTTCTCAATGCAACATGTCTTTTGAGTTCTTGACTGCTGCTTCCATGGGTGTTGATTGTAGAACCAACTAAAGCAAAATCTTGGACAACCTCAATCTTTTCCCCATTTATTATGAAGTCGCACACTGACCCAGCTGTAAGGATTTTTGTTTTGTTGATGTTGAGGTACAATTCATATAGAAGGCTGTGTTCTGTGATAATCAGTAAATATTTCAAATCCTCTTCATTTCTAGCAAGCAGAGTTGTGTGGTGTCATCTGCATAATGCAGGTTGTTAATGAGTCTTCATCCAATCCTGATGCCATGTTCTTTATAAAGTCCAGCTTCTTGGATTATTTGCTCAGCATAGAGATTGAAGAGGTACAGTGCAAGGGTATAGCCCTGATGTATATCTTTCTTGGCTTTAAACCAGGGAGTGTTTCCTTGTTCTGTTCAAATGACTGCCTCCTGGTCCATGTACAGATTCCTCATGAGTACAATTAAGTACTCTGCTATTCCCATTCTTCACAATGCTATCCATAATTTATTGTGATCCATACAGTCAAATACCTTTGCATAGTCAATAAAACATAGGTAGACATCTTTCTAGTATTTTCTGGTTTTGGCTAATATCCATCTGATATTAGCAGCCCTCTTCTGAATCCAGCTTTCTTTTCTAGCACTTTCCTATCTATATACTGCTGCAGTCACTTTGGAATGATTTTTAGCAAAATTTTACTTGGGGGTGATGTTAATGATATTGTTCAATAATTTCTGCATTTGGTTGAATCCTCTTTCTCCGGAATAGGGACAAATATGGATCTATTTCAGACAGTTGGCCAGGTACCTGTTTTCCAAATCTCTTGGCATAAGCAAGTTAGCATCCCAAGTGTTGTATCTGTTTGTTGAAACATCTCTATTGGTATTCCATCAGTTCCTGGAGCCTTATATTTCACCAA
Source organism: Pedetes capensis (assembly GCA_007922755.1). Taxonomy (NCBI): domain Eukaryota; kingdom Metazoa; phylum Chordata; class Mammalia; order Rodentia; family Pedetidae; genus Pedetes; species Pedetes capensis. The sequence continues at coordinate 117,747 of VMDO01002073.1, forward strand.
TTCCTTAAAGGCACCTTCCACTTCATCCTTCAGTACCATTGGTTCCTGATCATATGCAACCTCTTGAAATGGTTAGTCATCCACCAATTCTTTTTTGTATAATGACTCTGTGTGTTCCTTCCATCTTCTTTTGATGTTTTTCCCATCATTTAATATTTTCCCTGTAGAATCCTTTCCTATTGCTACTCGAACCTTGAAGTTTTTTCTTCAATTCCTTAAGCTTGAGAAAAACAGGATGTGTTCTCTTTTGATTTTCTATCTCCAGCTCTTTGCTTATGTCTTTATAATATTTGATTTTGTCTTCTTGAACTGTCCTTTGAAATCTTCTGTTCAGTTCCTTAATTTCATCATGTCTTCCTTTTACTTTAGCTATTCAACATTCAAGGGCAAATTCCTGAGTCTCTTTTGACATGTAATTTGGTCTTTTCTTTTTGTCCTGTCTCTTTTTAATGATCTTTTGCTTTCCTCATGAATAATGTCTTTGATGTCATGCTACAACTCATCTGGTCGTTGATCATTAGTGTCTAACACATCAAATCTGTTCTTGAGGTAGTCTGTGAACTCAGGTGGGATATACTCAAGGTTATATCTTGGCTCCTGTATACTTGTTCTTCTGTTTCAGTATGAACCTACATATGAGCAGTTGATGGTATGATCCACAGTCAGCACCTGGTCTTGTTCTGACTTTTGATATTGATCTTTTGTATAGATTCTCTTTCCACAAATGTAGTTAGTTTTGTTCCTATATGTTCCATCTGGTGAATTTCACGTGTACAGTTGCCATTTATGTTGGTGAAAAAAATGCATTTGCAAAGAAAAGGTCATTGATCTGACAAAATTCTATCATGCAATCCCCAGCATTGTTTTTATCACCAAGGCCATATTTTCCAACTACTGAGACTTCTTCTTTGTTCCCAACTTTGGCATTACAGTCACCAGCACATGCTGATAGCATGTTCAATCTATTTGATTGCAGAAGCTGGTAAAAATCTTCCTTATCTTCATTTGTGGCTTTAGTAGTGGGTGCATAAATTTAAATAACATTCATATTAACTGGCCTTCCTTGTAGATGTATGGATATTAATCTATCACTGACAATATTGTACTTCAGGACAGGTATTGAGATGTCTTTTTTGATGATGAATGCAACCTCATTACTCTTTAATCTGTCATTCTTGGCATAGTAGATCATATAATTATCTCATTCAAAATGGCCCATGCCAGTCCACTTTAGCTCACTGATGTTGATGTTTATGTACTCCATTTCCCATTAGATGATTTCTAATTTTCCTAGATTCATACTATGTATATCCTATGTTCCAATTACTAATGGATATTTGCAGTTGTTCCTTCTCATTTTGAGTCATGCCATATCAGCAAACAGGGGTCTCTGGGTCTTTACTCCATTCTTGTCATTAAGGTCAACTCTACTTTGAGAAGGCATCTCTCTTCCAGTCATCATTTGAGTCCCTTTCAACCTGGGAGGCTCATTTTATGGCACAAAACTGACAGCACTTCTCTGCTATTCATAGGGTTTTCAATGGCTAATTCTTTCCGGAGTAGGTTAGCCTTATCCTTCTCCTTAGTCTGTCTTAGTCTGGAAGCTCAGAGGCAGCAAGGTCAACTGCAGATTAATAGATGACTAAGGGCCAGCAAATGGTACAAGTATGAGCTGGCAAACATGGGACTGTAAATGTAACTGGAAGACACAAAAGGTCTGAATAAACACAGGCAAATAATGAGGTAGTGAGGTCTGTAGTTAGTAGACATTCACATCGTTGTCAACTACCAGGATGAGTAAAGAGGAGAAAAGACCAGTCACTGTATGATATAAGCAACACTGTGGTGAGCACCTTTGTACATGTTCCACCAGGGATATGTTAATTAGCTATCCATCCCTGTGATGATACACTTGAGATCAGTTTCTGAGGAGGAAACGTTTACTTTGGCTCACAGTTTCAGAAGCCCCAGTCCATGGCCAGTTGGCTCTGTTGCCTATGGGTCTGTGGCAGCATGGCACACTGTGGTGGGAGCATGCAATGGAGTAAAGCTGCTCAGTTCATGGTAGCCAGAAAGCAAAGAGAGAGGAGAAGCCTGGGGTTCCAATATCCCCTTCAAGGTCACACCCCCAATGCCCTAACTTCCTTCTACTAGGCCCCACCTCCTAGATGTTCCACTTCCTTTGGTAGCACCACAGGCTGGGGATCAAGTCGTTAGCATTTGAGTCTTTGGGGACACTCTAGATGCAAATGAAAGCAAGGGATAACAAGGCCCTTTTCCCATGTATAATGCCCTTTCTTTTAGGTCCCTAGATGCCATATGCTAGTGACCCCCTTCAGATTCTCCATTCTGTTCCATGGATTTTCTTGTATATACTTTGCAATACTTAGTTTTTATAGAGAAACTTTTTCTATTCTTGTATTTTTGTGTTCTTAGGATCAGAAATGATGAAAACTAGTCACTATCTTCACTATTTTCTGTTTCCCTTAGGGATGTGACAAAATATCAGTTAAAAATCCTTCTTGTAAGGAACAAAAAGTGCTTCATCCTATTTTAAGCAAAGAGGAAGAGGGTTTTTTTTGTTGTTGTTGTTTGTTTGTTTGTTTTGATATAAGGCTCAGAAAGCTCTTAGGATTGGCAGGAGACAGAGATCTGGCTTTGAAGGTGGGCCCAATGCAAGGCAGTGCCAGGGGACCACACAGACTGAAGCATAACCTGGAAGGCAGTGGTGCTGGTGCCTTCTACTCTGCACTTACTGGCTGCAAAATGGACCCTCACTGGGACATTACTCAACTGACTTCATAGCACTTACTTTTTGACACTGGAGATTGGCCAACAGACACAGGGATTTTACGTGATAACATTGATGCTGAGCATCCAATTTTCACTAATGAAACCTTGCACCATTGAGGAGGAGGATATTTCTCTTGACTTGCCTCCTACATCTCAGATAGACAAATAGCAAATTCGTATGGACTGCTTCAAATGAGTTTTATTTAGATTCAGATAGTGGTTCTTAATCCTGACTATATCAGAATCATTTGGGAAGTTTTCAAAATGTATTGTTACCCTCCATTCTGTTAGGAGCAATTAAATCAGAATCTCTGGGAATGGGGCTCAAGTTTCAGCATTTCTTTGAGCCCTCTCCCTCCATGCAGTGATGCCAATGGGCAGGCAGGGCTGAGAGCCACTGGCTAAAAGGAAACGATTGCACTGATAGCAACCAGGAGCAAGATTGCTTCTGTGCCAACCTGTTCCTCCATCTTCCATTCACACAGTGGCACCATCATTCCTCTGTAAAAGAGGTATTGACAGATTTAAATCTATTTCAAAGTTGCAGAGTTTATTGTTGGAAGCCAAGGTTCCAAGGTTGAAAGATCGATATATTCTTCAGACACACTTAAATATTCTTGATGTGACGTAGCAGGGTATAGCAGTGTCTGAGTGAAATGAGGGTGTCTATAATCATCTCTGTCATGGACAATATTTTGATTTTTTTTAAAGGCCTTCATATCCTTGAGGAGGGAAACAACATACGAAGAGAATTCCTATTGACTCATAGATTTACAGTTTAACAGAGATAAGACTCCTTTTGCAAGGATATAATATACCAAACTTGATTTTCATCGGGAGAAAACTATACTGATAGACTTAATTATAGTAAACAGTTTGGGCAATTAAGATCTATCACTCAGAACATGATCTGAGTAATTCTAATGGCAGTAGAGTTATCTGGAGGCATATTTTTTCTTCTTCACATTTGAGTGATTTAATTCCTTAGATTGGTTGGAGGAGGGGACCATTCTAATGAGGTCTTTGAATAACTTTAGAATGCATTATTTAGTTTAATCATATATGAAGATCTGTGTTTCTGTAATCTTTTCCCAGAAGCCATACTTGAAAACACCTTGAGATGTGTGTGTGTGTGTGTGTGTGTGTGTGTGTTTGTATGTGTGTAGTGCTATTGATCTTAAAATCTAAATTCAATAGCTATATTAACTATTGTCTGCAGCCCTAGCACCCTGACATCTGATACCTCCTGATCTCAAAGGCTAAGCAGCATCGGCCTGGTTAGTACTTGGATGGGAGACCACCTGTGAATACCAGGAGCGCAGGCCAGAGAGAAGGACCCGGCAACCCACTCCCAAAACAATCCACCATTGAAAACTCCATGAATAACAGAGAAGCACTGACAATGGTTTGGATCTCGATGGTGCCCCAAAGACTGAAGTCCTAAAGGCTTCATCCCCAGCCTGTGGCAGTATTTGGAAGTGATGGAATTTTTGGGAAGTGGGGCCTAGTGGAAAGAAGTTAGATCATTGGGAGTGTGACCATGAAAGGGATATGGACCCTACCCCTTCTCCTCGCCCTCTCTTCCTCTTCCTGGCCACTTTGAGGTGAGCAGACCTCCTCCATCATCCAAAAAGACAGGGCCAAAAGACCGTTGGCCAAAACCTCTGAAGCTGAGAGCCAGAACAAACCTCTTCTCTCCTTTTTAAAAATTTTTTTATTTTTGTGGTTCTGGGGGTTGAACCCAGGGCCTTGTGCTTGCATGCTTTGCAAGAGCTGGACTACTGAGCTGCACTCCCAGCCCATTATTTTACTTTTTGAGAAAGGATCTCACTAAGTTACACAGACTGTCTCTGGTCTCGAACTTGCAGTCCTCCTACCTCTGCCTCCTGAGCCGCTAGGATTACAGGTGTGTGCCACCACTCCCGGCTTCAAACCTATTCTCTTTTAAGTTGTTTATCTTGAGTATTTTGACACAGCGACAAGAGCACAGTGATGCACTGCCAATGGCTAATGACCAGGAATCTGTGGAGAAAGTCCTGATTTGGGGTGCTTACATATTTCCAGGGTGTCAACATTCCCACCATGGACACTCTGAAGTAGCTCACCCTGGGAGAATGAGTCTACTGTGCAGATACAAGGGGCATAAATAAACTATGAGCATTCATTGCTGCAACATGCAATAAAATCAGAGTGATGAGTTTTGTATACTAATAACCTCTGCTTTTAATGTAATTTATTTAGTTAACATTTATATAGTTTAATTTTTAACAGACTTTACTTTTCTGAATAGTTTTAGATTCACAGCAAGATTGAGTGAAAACTACTGAGAACTCCTATTTGTTCCTCACCACCCTCTGACCCCCACCATCAACCACCAATGCATGCGGAAAATTTGGTACACCTGACGAATATCTTGGTCTGTCTCTTTTCATTATTACAGAGCACTTGCTCCTGGATAATTGCACAGGGAAAGAGGCTTATTGTGGCTCATGGTGCTGCATCTCCATGGCTTCTGGGGAGGGCCTTGGGCTGGTCCCCAGCACAGCAGAAAAGCTGCAGAGGGGGAAGAGGCACTCAGACCAGGTACAAAAGGGCTGAGAGCCCATGAGAGCTAACCCATCCCATCGTTCATGAAGGCCCCGTCCTGACCCTGACACATTCCACAAGTTGCCTCCGCCCAACACTAGTATGTTGAAGAATTAAGTCCACCATGAGCTTGGTGGGGTGGCACTCAAGCCACTGCAGTGGACTTTCACTGACATGACCATATCACCCAAAGTCCATAGTTTACACTGGGATTTACTCTGGGTATTGTACTGTTAATAGGTTTTGATAAATGTGTTTTCACTGCCTCAAAAATAACCCATACTACTCTTAGTCCTCCCTTTCTCCCCTCAACTCCTGGAAACCACTGACTTTTCATTATCTCTGTAACTTACCTTTTTCCCAGAATGTCATATAGTTGCAATCATGTAACATATAGCTTTTTCACGTTGGCTTCTTTCACTTAGTAATATGAGTTTAAGATTCCTACATTTTTTAAAGTGACATGATAGCTCATTTCTCTTTAGTGCTGAATAATATTCTATTTTCTGGATGTACCACAGCATGTTCAATATCTACTAGTTGCCCTTGGAAGGACATCCCAGTTGGTTCTAAGTTTGGGCAATTATGAACAAAGCTGCCATAAACGTCCATGTTCAAGTTTTTATGGGATGTAAGTTTTCAACTAATTTGGGTAAGTACTAAACAGTGTTATTTCTGGATACATATTTTAGTAATGGTTGTGTTTAACAGTCAGCTTGGAAAATTCCTAGAAATTTAACAGATGGCTCTCATCAGCCAGCATAAAGAAACTTGGTACATCCCTGCATTAAAATCATATTCCTACCTTTCCTCCAAATTGTGTTTAATAAAAATTCAAGCCTGAGCTTTGGACATCTCCAACTGAAGTCCACCTGTGATATGGTATTTAAAATGTGGCTTTTGTGCATGGATATATTCTAGTGGGTTTATTAAATCAAAAAATAGACTAGCTAGTTCTTAGCCTTCCATCCTTTTTTTCTCTCCTCAAAAGCATCCTGAGCAGAATGTGATGACCTTCAATCAGAGGTTCCGGAGCTCTTTCACAGAGTCTAGGAGCCTTCAGAGGTGCTGCCTAGTGAACCAGCCCCTTTTAAACAGAGCCCCACCCACCCTATGGTTCTTCCCATTAAAGTCCCTTCAATGAGAGCTTCTCGGCTTTTCTGTTTGGTGTATGAGCTTTCTGCATTAGATTTTACCTGAAGAAGGACTCCCTTGATTGTAAGCATTTTCAGACCACTGTCTTGGAACCCAAAGTGTTAATGAAGGCACTGGACTGCACCGCACTCACTGCTGCCTAAGGCAGCAACCACTTGGCTAGAACTGCCCTTCCCAACCACCTCCCTCAAAGCTGCTCTGAGAATCTTAAATGAGCTCAGAGGGAAAATGCCTCTAAATGATCCAAAACATCAGGCTCCATCCACTTTGGTACACTTGGGTGCTGAGCTTTTTTAGATTCATCCCTGGAGCTACCAGTTAACCTGTAGAGTTGGGGGGGAAAAAGGTGTGATCATTTTTAATTTCCTCTGACTCAATTGGTTCTTTGTGGAGGGAAGACCCATTAAGAAAAGCTTTTGTAATCAAGGCTTCCTATAATCAAAGTCTTGGCCAAACATTTGCCAGCCCCACTAGGCAAGACTCTCAATTTGTCTTTTGATCCAGAATTTCTTGTGATCATAATCAGCTTTATCACAATGACTCCAGGCAGTCTATTTTTACACTTCATGTACAGTCATGTGGCTCTTAGTGACAGCAATATATTCTGAGAAATGCATTGTTGGGTGATTTCCTCATTGTGAGAACATCTTGGAGTATGTTTGCACAAACCCACCTCGGTAGCCAGCCTGCTGCATATGTAGGCTCTGTGGATAGCCTAGGGCTCCCACACTGCTAACATCTACAGCAGGTTACTGTTCTGAATGCTGGAGGGCAAGTGTAACATAATGGTGTTAGTATACCTAAGTATATTTAATCCTAGCAAAGGTATAGTAAGTACTTATTGTTAAGTGTTATTGAGTCAAGTCCATTGCATAGTGACCCTCATGGAGTTTTCAATGGCTGATTATTTCAGGATTGTTGGGGAGGAGATTGCCATGTCCTCCCATCTTTGCAGCACTGGGGACTGAACCAAGGCCCTCAGAGAGCACAGACCAGCACTCTACTAACTAAGTTAAACCCTAGCCCATAGCAAATATTAGGTGATAGGAATTTTTCATCTTCATAATGTTATAGGACCATCATTGCATATATGGTCTACAATTGACTGAAATGTTGCTACGAGCACATGACTCTATAATTGAGTAGTTAGTGCTGTGTATTATAAGTATTCTCTGGAAGCTAGATCAGGAATGAGAGAAATATCTTGCAAATGCATAAGGTATTGTCCTTGACATCAGCCTATTGGCTAGATCACACTACCTATTCTCAGGATAAAGGGATAACGTGGCAAAGGTTTTTACATCTCTACCTTGAGAGAGTAGCATCCATTTGTTCAAGTCTATTTCAGAGGTAAGTTAGAGGAAAATTCTCTTAGAAATTTTTTCCCTCTTGGAAGTAACATTCTAGAGAGATTTATAAACTTCCATGCTCTCTTTTGGTTCCTCTGCTTCCTTCATGTTCATGGAGGGATTTCAGCTGAGTCTCCTCCTGAGTATGGCTTAATAGCTCCTATAATTTTAGATTTCACATCAGAGTGATTAGAAAACTTGTACAGATGATGCAAATTGTACTGCACTTTAATCGAAGGAACAAGAGGACTCCAGAAGCTTTTTTCAGTACATTTGGGGACAGATATCAATGCTCTTTGGAAATTATCAGTGGTCTGAAACTGTTGGGTTCTCAAGCTCTTGGGATCAAAAACTGCCAAAGCTTATTATGTTAAGTGAAATAAGCCAGGTACAGAAAGACAAATTCTTCATGATCTCACTCTGGTGGAATCTAAAAAGTTGGTCTCCTAGAAGTTGAGAGTAGAATGTTGGTTACCAGGGGCTGGGAAAGAAGGAGGAAGAGGGGTGGGGAGAAGTTGATCAAAGAGTACAAAGTTATAGTTAGCCAGGAGAAATAAGTTCCGGTGTTCTATTACACGGTGGGTGACAATAAAGAAGGGTAACACATTGCATATTTCAAACAACGTGGAAGAAATGGGTTTGAATGTTCTCTCCAGAGTGATGATAAATGAGGAGATAGAGCGTGTTCCCTGATTCAAGCATTACACAATGTTTACATGTATCAAAACTTCACATGTTAGGTTGTTGTTAGGTACCGTCGAGTCGGTATCCGACTCATAGTGACCCTCTGTACAACAGGGGAAACACCATTGTCAGTGCTTCTCTGATGTTCATAGGGTTTTCAATAGCAGATTGATTTTTGGGAGGGGGTTGCCAGGTCCTTCTCCCAAAAAACTTCACATATTACTCCATAAATATGTACAATTATCTTGCATCAAACCAAACAAAAATAAAAATAAAATGTCAAAGCTTGAAAAAACCTTATGGTGCATCTATATGAAGCTAATCATTTTATTTTATTGTATTTCATTTCATTTCATTTCATTCATGGTGCTGGGATGGATCATTTTATAAACAAGGAAACTGAAATGCAGAAAGGCCAGTCATCCTGGAGGGTAGCCCCCAGTTCAAGAAGTACCATCAGGTCAGAGCTCAGGTAGGCCATGGCACGTGTTGTGCGTTTTTGTTTTTGTTTTGTTTTAACATCTGGAACTTTTTGCTGAAGGGCATGTCTTTAATTAAGTAGCGAAGGGAGTTGGGACTCAAAGTGTGGGGCCAAAAGTGCTTGTTGGAGAATTATGTTGTTGTTGTTAGGTGCTGTTGAGTTGTGTCCAACTCATAGCGACCCTCACAGGGTTTCCAATGGCTGATTGTTTTGGGATTGATTGGGGAATGGATTGCCACGTCCTTCTCCCATTTTTGTGGTGCTAGGAATCGAACTTGAAACCTCAGAGACTGCAGAGCAGTGCTCTGCCAACTGAGCTAAATCCCAGCCCCTGGTGGAGAATTATACGTGAATAAAAGGAATCTGCCTGCAGCCATACCACTGCGGCATCCAATCCCGTCAGATCTCCAAAACTAAGCAGGGTTGGGCCTGGTTAGTACTTGGATGGGAGACTGCCAGGGAACACCAGGTGCTGGAGGCTTGGGAGAAGGACCTGGCAACCCACTATCAAAGAACAATCTGCTGTTGAAAACCCTATGAGTAGCAGAGAAGCACTGACAATAATGTTTCACCTGTTGTACATAGGATTGCTATGAGTCAGACACCGGCTTGACGGCACCTAACAACAATAACAGCAACAAAAAGAATCCAACCTCTTTTACCTGTAGCATGAGACACTGTCAGGTGATTTCTTCTTTTCTCCAACAACAACAACAACAACAACAACAAAAACCCAAATAAGAATATAAAGAAATAAACTGGTGTGATTCTAAATAAGCAAAAGGCTCACCAAGGTCTGAGCAAGTCCCAAGGGCTTTAGCCTCTTCAGGAAAGCCCTGAGTACTTGGGGCTCCTCCTGAACCAACTCCTCCTTGTCTTGAGTCAGGAATGTGGGGTTCCCAGCTGCCCTACCTGCACTCCACCTCCGCCTGACTCGTTAGCACTTGAGAGAGGAAGTGGCAGGGAGGGCAAAGGTCCAGCCACCATTGCCTGGGCTTCTACAAGCCCAGCAAATAACAGCCAGCCCAAGCCTGGGCTGCTGACAGGTTCGTTTATGGGAAAGTTAAATGCAGGCTGGCAGGGGCGAAGTTGTCAGGTAGGTGCATTTGTATCCCGCACACTTGCCTCTTCCCCATTAGCAGCATGTGTCTCAGCTATCACTAGGTCCTGAGTGCCATGTGGCCATGAGGCTGGCTGCAGATTCTCCCCTTTGTCAGCAGCTGCCCTTCCTGGGCCTGGGCAGCTCCAGCTTTCCCTGTCCCTGCTGCAGTCCCTCTGGCAAACTGACTTGCACAGTGCACTGGTGGCTGCCAGCGGTGTCCTCCACCTCTTCCCGGGCAATATGCTTACGATTTAATGATGGCACACTGGAGCCTGCTTTGTTGGATTACTCAGATGGTGGAAATTTCCGGTGGTAGCTGTGACCCAAGTGGCAGCCCATCACTCATCATTCACTGTGACTCTGGCTCAGGACCCAATGAGAGGGGTAGATGATGTGGCATCCTCAGGGGCTTTCCTTGGCATTAGAATTCAGGGACATACTCTGCTCAGATCTACTTTACTGACATTCCCCAAATCACAAAATAACAGTGAACTTGCCAAGTTCACCTATATCATGAGGCTCACACACTATGACCCTCCTACCTGGCTGTTCTCATAAGACATAAATTGTGTTCAGATTAGGAATCAGACATGAGTTCTGCTGACCAGCTCTCAGCCTCTCTCACCCAGCGGTATGATGCTGAGTTAGAGGAGCTCTGGGCTGCTCTCAGACTTTCCTCCTCTTGCATTTCTTTGCCAGTCCTCAGTTTTGGGGTGTGGGTAGGACAGTGGTGCCAAGACTCAGAACACTTTCCTTATCGACTTGTTTCATTTTTAGTTGCACTCAGTTTTTCTGTGTTTCTACACTGTGTTTTTCCATGAGGATGACAGCATGGATAATGTATTTTAAACTAATATCCCTGGGAGGCCAGGCCTTGGTGCTGCTGTCTAGCCTGCCTCTAACCTGTCGTCATAACCCTGGAAGCTTTGCCATACAGTTTTTTGCATCTGGCATAGCCCAGACACCCCAACAAAGTGCTCCTCCATATTGCCACTCCTGAGTACATGCCGACCCCACCTACCTGCTCTACTGCACCACTGTCTGAGATTCCTGGCCACCTTTGCCCACGGCCAGCCTCAGCTACAAGCTAGTGTTATAGACAAGTGTCTTAAACAGGCCAAGTCCAATTAAATTCTGCCTCTCCCCTCCCCAGCTGGTGGGACCTGTGTGTTTGCTCCAGAACAATGGCCAAGTCCAGCGGTTTGGATGTGGCTTGTCACCCAGAGTTTCAATTGCTCCTAGAGGCTTGGTCCTTGGTGTGCCAATGTTGGGAGGCAGTGGGGCCTTTAAGAAATGAGCCCTGGTGAAAAGTGGCTAGGTCACTGTGGGCACTCTCTTTGGAAGGCATTAATGTTGGTCTCATGGGACCCAGATTAGTTCCTATGAGAGTGAGAGTGAGTTATAAAGCATAAGACTGACCACTGGATTTCTTTTTTTTCTTTCTTTCTTTTTTTTTTTTTTTTTTTTTTTTTTTTTTTTGCAGTACTGTGGAGTTGAACCCGGGGCTTCATATATGCTTTCTGCAAGTGCTCAACCACTAAGTCATACCCCCAGGCCATTTCCTACTTTGTATTTTGAGACAGAGTCTTGCTAAGATACATAGGTTGCCCTGGCCTCAAACTTGTGATCCTCTTGCCTCCGATTCCCTGAGTTGCTAGGATTTAAAGGCATGGGCCCCTGCACCTGCCTGACTCCTAGATTTCTCTGGCTTCCAGCTCAACATGAGTGCTCTCTCTCTCTCTCTCTCTCTCTCTCTCTCTCTCTCTCTCTGGCATGCACTCCTAGCATGATGTTATCCATCATAATGTGACAGCTGAGAGGATCCTCTCCAGAGGCCAAATGGGTGGGCTCACCCAGTCTTAGATGGGTAACCTCCTAAACTGTGAGCAAAAAAAACATCTCTTTTTATACACAGCTCAGCCTTGGGTATTTTGTTGTAGTAGGACCACACAAACACACACACACACAGACACATACACTTACACACACACAAACACACAGAAATGAATGGGCACGCACACGCACACATAGACCAACATAGCAAGACAATGCTAGCAGCCGCTCAAACAGCTCAAGTTCAAGAGGTTGCTTACCAAGGGCCTAAGGTATCTTGGGAAGAACAACAGTTATGCTGTTTCCTTTACAGGGAGGGCACCATAATAACTAGGCTCCATGAGGATTGATAAAAGCAGGATAGCAACCTCTGAAATTGTACCTGAATCACCCAAAAACAGTCCCTGCTATTTACTGACAAGCATAGTCTGAGCTCATGAGGAAAGAAGTATTTCCTCTTCCATTGAGCTCTGTAATTTTCTTTAGATAAACCAAGTCCACAGAAACAAAATAGGCATCCTTGCAAGCCATCCACATACACCCATAAAATAATCACCATACTTTCTTTTAGAAGCACCCAGAATAATAGCTGAAGCGTCCAGGAACGGTTGGGAGGAGTGTCTGTGAATGATAATTAAATGTGGCTGCCTCCCACGCCAAGGACAGCTTCCCCTCACAGTGACAACTTCCAGGGCAGTGCTGGTCCCGCAGTCTGTGACTTATATAATGCCAGTGAAGCCTGCTGAATTCTCAGTGCTGTGTGCCAAGAACTCAAAATTGGTATTGATAGAAGTAGTCACCTGAGTCTCCTCCCCAGTGGAGAAGGGGCTCGAGGCTCCAGGAGGAAGGAATCTCTGTTGTACTCAGGTGAGCACCCACAGTGAGGATGAAGTTTTCAAGGATAGCAGTCAAAAGGCCCCAGGCTGTCCTCTGATTTCCTCTTGGAAAGGGGCGACTGTGGGATCTCAGCCTGCTTTCTCATTCCCTTTGTGGTGAGCCCAAATTGCTCTGCTCCTGAGAACTGAGATGCAGGGAAACGTGGCCCTGGCTCAGGTCTTGGAGGCACTTCCGGGAGGTGAGCCTCCTGCTGTAGCCCTGTCTAGGGACCTGCCGTGGACGACACTGACCTTCCTGTTTATCTAGCTGATGTCCACCAGTTTGTCCCCAGTCGGAGCTGTGGCCTGCTCTCCACTCTTTTCACCGTCTGTTTTTTGGACTTACCTGACATGTCCTTTATGTGCTGTGCCATCAAGCCAAACTCTACTTTCTTCAAGGCCAAGTTCAGATCCCATTTCCTCAATGAAATCTTTATTGCCAGACATAGTAACAACACAATAATACCTTTATTTTTGTGTGTGATACTTGGGAGTTGAACCCACAGCCTTGCACATACGTTGCAAGTGCTCTATCACTGGGCTGCACTACCAGCCCATTTTTTATTTTTTATTTTGAGATAGGATCTTGCTAATTTCCTCAAACCTGTGATCCTTGGGATTACAGGCACCCACTCATGATAATTCATTCACAGCCATAGACATGTTGTTGTTAGGCAATGTGGAGTCAGGTCCGACTCATAGTGACCCTATGTACAACAGACTGAAACACTTCCTGATACTGTGCCATGCCCAGTACTGTGTCACAGCTTCTCTGCTATTCATAGGGTTTCCAATAGCTGATTGTTTCAGGATTATCTCAGGAGTGGACTGCCAGGTCCTTGTCTCGTTTTTGTGGTGCTGGGGATCTAACCCACGGCCTCAGATTACACAGAGCAGCACTCTACCGACAGAGCTAAACCCAGCCCTAGAGTTAGGAGAGCAGAAAGCCTTGGAAACCGTGGCACCATGACCTCACAGAGGAGGACGCTGAGTACACAAGATGCTGCTGTGGTTGGTGAGCAAGAAGGAGGTCCAAGGTCTCCTGACCCCTCAGAATAGGATTCCCTCCAACCAAGACTCCAAGCAGGAATAACTGCCTGCATGTGGCCGATGGAAGGTCTGTCCTGGGGACTCTCCTGGGCCACATGACTAGTCTGATGGCATTAGTGCTAGGTCTTCGGCCTCCTAGCCCAGTGCATTCAGTGACACCCCCTATCAGTTCTTGTAGGATGGCTCTGGGGGTCACCACGCAAGGCCACTTCCCCACTCATGGTAGGCTCACTCTGACCTCTTGTCATTGTTGTTATTTAAATCTTTTCATCCCCTAAACTCCTAAAGAATAGGGCAGATTGAAGGATTAAAAAAAAAAAGTCTTCTGATTTGATTTGTCCATTTATGGGACAAGGCATGAAAGTTTGTGAGTTCCTGTCTCAGTTTGATAAGGCAAAAATCCTAGGAGTCCCAGCAAGCCTTCCCTGGAGGGCCGGAGGGGTCCCAAACAATGTGGAGGAGGGCTCTCTCTCTTTTAGGGATGTTCCTAATGTGTGGAAGGAATATGGATAGGGAGCCCAGCCTCCAGTACAGACCTACAATGCTCAGAATGCAATGATGTGAGTGAACAAATCACACACACTTACTGAGCAACGTGACGTGACCAGATGGCATGAGGTGTAGAGGCAGTTTGATCACAGCCATGCCACAGCTGCCAAACTTCCTTGACCTGACTTTTTATTGACCTAATGGTATTTTAGCTAACTAACAAAAGTAGGAAATGCATTTACATAGTTCAAAAGTCAAAACTTAAAGAATTGCAAAAGAATATTTGAAAATGCTTCCTCATTCCCCTCCCTGGAGATGATTGATATCCCCAGTTTTTGGCATATTCTTAGAGACTCCCCATGAATGTGTAGGCAAATATGTACCGCTCTGCACAAATGCTCTCCCCTCTTCATTGCCTGTCTTGCAGACAGAGTCATGTTAGTACATTACATTTGTGTCATTTTTAGTAGCTGCACACTAATCCTTTGTGTAGATATATCAACATTTATTTAAGCAGTCCCCAGTTGAAGGCCATTGGGCTATTTCACACATGTATGAAGATAATTCTAGAAGAAGAGTTGCTGAGTCAAAGGACCTGTGCATTTATAAGTTGGGCATACACCAAACAGAGCAGGCCCTTGTCTCTCCACATTCCCCACTCTCTGATGGTCATTTCATACCTGTGTGTCACCTACCCAAATGCAACAGCATTGACATGGAAAAAGAAAATCCCACAGGTTTGAAAATGAGAACGTTTGGGTCCAACTTCTAGCTTTGTTATGGCATTTTCCATCAGTAAGACATCATCATAAGAACAATTTCCAGGTGTTTTTGAGGGAATTAACCAGGGTGAGGTAGGGAAGAGAGTTGTGTGCAGTGTGAGGGGGTCAGGGAGCATTCATTGTGGGAGCTGCTGATCTCTATCCTGGGCCATCACCAAGGAGAGGGCGACCCACAGAGAATGGCTCCAGATTTGTCCACCCTCGCTGCACCACGTGGCCTGCCGCATTAGTACTGAATGTTATATCAACAGAGCTCTGCAGAGCTGAGAAGGCTCCGGAGCCCAGGGCTCTTTCCCATTTGGTTCACTCTTTGTCCCGGTGCATGGAGCACCTCGTAGGTGCTCAGCAGGTATCTGTGGAATGAGTGTGGGAGAATGAGCCCCCCCGCCCTGTCTGCACACTCTGCACTGCACAAAACCCACAGGGGCAGCTCCCACGCTACTGTCAGACGCTTTCAAGGTGGATTTCTGGAACCTCACTCCTGGGGTGAATGGTGCAGCTCCCCCACAGTCTTGTCTATCTGTGCTGTGGTTTGTCCTCCAAAGGGTCATGTGCTGGAAGCCTAGTCACCGATGAATTGTGTTGAAAGGTGACAGCCTAGCAGGGGGTGAGCAGGCCATGATGGCCCTCACAAAGGGATTAACATTGGTCTTCGAGACTGGGTCAGGTCTCACAGGACTGGAGACAGGTTGTTATAAAAGAGCAAGCCTGGCCTCCCCACTCTCTTGCTTCCTCGCTCACCAAGGGTGGTCTCTCATATTTTCTCCTGCAGTGTGAGGCCCTCCCTCACTTGTGATACAGCCAGGGTGCCCTGCCAGCCATCAACACCCTGCTATTCCAGCCACTAGAATTGTAAGCCAAATAAACTTCTTTTCTTCTTATATTATCCAACCTTGAGTATTCTGTTATAGCCACACAAAATAGATAAAGACATCCTGGCACAAGAGAATGTGGCCTTATTTTGAAATAGAGTGTTTTCAGGTGTAATTTTTGTTGTTTGTTGTTAGGTGCTGTCGAGTCAAGTCTGACTCACAGCAACCCTATGTACAACAAAATATCCCCTGACACTGTGCCGTGCCTGGCACTATGTCAGTGCTTCTCTGCTATTCATAGGGCTTCCAATGGCTGATTGTTTCAGGATTGTTTCAAGAGTGGGTTGCCAGATCCTTCTCTCATTTTTGAGGTGCTAGGGATCAAACCCAGGGTCTCACAGAGAACGTGGAGCAGCACTCTATCAACTGAGCTAAATCCCAGCCCATTCTAATCTAGTATTACCTTATTTTAACTGAAAGAATTACACCTGAAGCCAGCAGCGGTAGCCCTGTTGCATCTAATCCATCAGATCTCAGAATCTAAGCAGGGTCAGATCTGATTAGTACTTGGATGGGAGACAGCTTGGGAACACCAGATACTGTAGGCTTGGGAGAAGGATCTGGAAACCCACTCAAAATTCAATCTGCCACTGAAAACCCTATGAATAGCAGAAAAGCACTGACAATAATGTTTTGCCTGTTGTACGTAGGGTCCCTATGAGCCGGATACTGACTTGACGGCACCTAATAACAACAATTACACCTGACGGGCACTCTCTGAGGCCTTTGGTTCAACCCCCAGCACTGCAAAAATGGGAGAAGCATGTGGCAGTCCACTCCCAAAGCAATTCCAAGAAAATCAGCCATCGAAAACCCTATAAGGATTGCTATGAGTCAGACTCAACTCAATGTCACCTAACAACAACAGCAACAGATTAGAGTGGGTCCTGAATCCAGTGACTGGTGCTCTTATAACCAGCCAGAGAGGAGAGGGTTATATGAAGATGGATAGAGAGCAGAGTGGTGCCCCTGCAAGCCCTCCAGCAGAGCCTCCAGAAGCCACAGAGAGGCCTGGAATAGGCTCTCCCTCAGAGCCTCCACACCAGCCCTGATTCAGGAATTCTGGCCTCCAGAGATGAGACAGAACAGATCTATATATTGTGGAGCCACCTAATTTGTGATAATTTGTTGCCACAGCCCTAGGAAACAAATACACTCCTTACCCCGTGACTTGGTTTTTATAAGTGACTCCAAATCTTTTTGACTAAATGCACACAGTCATAGAACCATGCATGCTATGGGAGAGCGTCATGGACCTGGCTTGAAATCTGAGCTCTTTCACTAATAACCGTGAAAGCTGTGCTGAGGATCGGTACTCTCGCTGTACAAAAGGGACAGTAGCACGTACGCGCACACACACACTAGACGGCATGTACATAGCCCACACTGTACACACTCATGTGCACCCCACACACTGTACACACGTGCGTACCACACACACACGGCTGTTATGAGTCCACATGAGACTGCATCACACACACAGGGATATAATATGTAAGATACAGCACACTGACAAATGTTCCTTTGCTTTCCTTTTAAATGAGTAAAAGACAATGGTTTCTTTCTTTAATTGAAAGAGAAGAATGGTACCTTACCTAAAATGCCATTTTACCATAAAATGATATATATAGTGGCACTGTTGTTAGGTGCCATCAAGTTGGTGTCCAACTCATAGCAACCCTACATACAATAGGCGAAACACTATTGCCTGTGCTTCTCTGCTGCTCATAGGGTTTCAATGGCTGATTGATTTTAGGGAGTGGGTTGCTGGGTCCTTCTCCTAAGCCTATAGCACCTGGTGTTCCCAGGCAGTCTCCCATCCAAGTACTAATCAGGTCCTACCCTGCTTAGCTATTGAGATCTGAGGGGATCCGACACCACAGTGATATGGCTGCAGGCATATAATGGCATATAAAATGATAAAATACTATAAGATTTAACCTGCAGATGACTTTTATTATTTAAGCTATTCTTGGGCATAAGAAGTCCTATAACAGAACTGCTGACAAACAGGCACTTTTCTGGCATGTCAAGTGTCATTATTATAAAATGCACATGATTTAATACACCATGGAACACAGCTGAGAATAAGGCAAGAAGAGTGTCAGGCACAAAGGTGCATGTGTATTTGCAAGATTAGTGACAGCTTTTATCTGTGCATCCCATAATATCCCGTAAATATTCACTTATTATCTGCATTTCTCCATGACACAGCTGTCAGTTTCACCATTTTCTTCTCACAGAGATGACAGCCTGAAGTCACCAAGGTTTCTGCCCCTGATGTTTCTCTATTCCAGTAGATCAGCCCCAGTGAAGGCTGGGCGTCGGCATGCCTAGCAAGTAACTTTCTCCCCGGAGCGCATGCGCAATCGTGGGCAGGTCCATCCTCCTTTCTCTTCTGCTGCCTTGGTTAATGTGGGCTACACTGTTGTTGTTCATCGGACAGTTTATCCTCCATTCCTGCCTCCTGGCTGGTTATCTTCATCACGTTGGGCTACTATAGCAAAATAGCATAGACTCCATGGCTATACCAACAGACCTTGGCTTCTCACACCCGTGGAAGCTGGAAATCCAAGATCAGATGCTGCAGAGTCAATGCCTGGTAAGGCCCCACTTCCTAGCTTACACATGGCTGCTGCTCATTGAATCCTTACATGGGGGCAAAGACACAGAGCTAGAGCAGCTCCAGGTCACTTCTTATAATGGCGCTGATCCCACTGCAAGAGCTCCAGCCTCATGACTGAACTGTTTACTAAAGGCCCCACCTCTTAATACCATCACTGCCCATTCCCTAATGGCAATATATGAATTTGGGGGAAAGGGACACAAAACTACAATCCATTACACAGGTAGAGGTTGCCTCCCATTGCAGAGGGTGGAAGGAAAAACCAGATATTGACTTCCCCATTCTATCTTCAGCTAAGTAATAAGCATGAGAAGAAAAAATAAAAAAATAAAAAGCAAGTAGAAAAATCTTCCTTTCCTGTCTTTTGATGGACTTGCTTGAAGCTAGTGCTGGGGACAGAGACCGCCATCTTGTGGCCTGGTTGGGGATGGTGAAGGAGGGGTGTCAAGGAACAAAGGCTAACTTTATGATGTGGCAGATAAGAAGGTCCCTGAAAGCCTAGAGTTTTTGTTACACGAGATAACAGTGGTCGTTATTTTTTAGGCCTCTGGAAACAGAATATGCTGTTTTGGCCAAAAGCCACTAACATGTTAGACTTGGTGTCCAAACTCATCCCCTTGTGTCTCTGAGGTTCTGCTTCCCACATTTATCCAGTATCTTCAGCTGAGAGTCTTTCTGGAAAAGTTGGCTGACAGCCTTCTCATCTTGACGTTTGTATGGGGTAGGAAAGGGAGGCTTGACCTAAGCAGTTTTTTGAGTATAAACCACAGACAATAGTAAATATTTCTGTCCCAAACTGTAAAATCTCCACTTGTGTCACCTGGCCTGGATGTGTTAAGTAATATCAACTTTTTCACTGAGATAAAGCACTATACATAGAAATTCATTAATTGGTGCATTATTTCTTCCACCCAGCATATCCTGTGTGTCTATCATACAGTAGGCTGTGTTCTAACACTAAAGACACAAAGATGAATAAGTCAGAGATGTCATTGCCCTCACACAACTTGGGAGCCAAATAAATGACATGGCTAAAAAATAGTCTCGGACAGCCAGGGTGTTGGCAGAAAATAGATGGCACAATCCAAAAGTTTAACTGGAGAAAATTTCATCCAACAACTCTTCAGAGAAAGTTGGATGGGTTTAATGGAAGCAGCAAAAGATGGCAACAAATGTGTGAGAAGCTGTCACTGCCTGGTTTGGATGTGAATTGAATGTGGCCCCCTGGGGCATGTGTGTTAGAAGCTCGGTCCTCAGTGTGGGGTTGACGTGGTGGAATCCTTAAGAAATGAGGTCCAGTGGGAGGTGATTAGGTCACTGAGGGTGCTGCCTTTGGAAGGGATTAACCAAGTTCTCATAGGATTCAGTTAGTTCCTGCGATGATACTTGCTATCAAAGAGCAAGCCAGACTCCTGAATCTCTCCAACTTCCTGTCTTTCCATATAACCTCTCCCTCTGCACATGTTCCTGCCTTCCCCCATGGTACCTTCCATGATGTGATGCAGTCGGGGGGCCCCTCACCAGAGCCATGTGATTTGAACTTTCAGCCTCCAAAATTGTCAGCAAAATGAACCTCATTTCTTTATACATTACCCAGCCTTGGGTTGCTTATTACATCAGTAGAAAGTGGACTAATACATCATCATCCTTCATCCTGAAGGGCCAGAGAGAGGGAGTGGTGTTACTGGAGCCTAGGGCAAACTTGGGGCCAGACAACATAGAGATGTGACTGGGGAATGCAGCCACTGCCCACTCACATTCCTTCCCCTCCTAACTCAAAGCCCCTGGCTCAAAGGCAAAGGGTCCAGGAGCACAAGTGAAGCAACCAAAGAAGTTTAGACTCCTGGAGCTCCAGAGGCAGGAAAATCAGAAAATGAGCGTATGGTGGGGCATGCGTAAAGGACCAGTAAAAACTAGTTTGCTCTGTCACTCTTCTTTCTGTCAATATTATCTGTGATAATTGCCTATTTCGATTCTTCTCAAGTGGGGACTCTTTAGCACTTTCATTTGTCAGCTTTCTTTCTTTCCAGGCTTGTTGGAAAGCACCATTCAAACAGGAGCAGAAAAAAAATGTTTGAATCTTAGAGAATATGTAAGTGCATATACATCATCAGCTCTGGTTAATTAAAAATCCACAGCATTCAGTGTGTGCAAGAGGCCTGAGGGGAAAGTGGTGAGGATTGAAGAGATTTTCCTCCACTACCTGTGCATGGAAATTATGCACATCTCCCAGGATGGAGCTGGGGAAGGAGAGAAAAAATGGACTTATCTCTGCGATCATGAGCAGGATGCATTCAACAACAGTGAACCATATCTACGAACCCTAGATCAAAATATGAGGAAAAAGAACCCTCAACTTTGAATGAACTCTAATTTCTTTAATCAAATGTATAATTAATTTTCATCTATCCAGGCTAACATCAGGATCTTTGCTTATTCATCCTAATTATTATCCTCATTTCCTACCAGAGAAACATACTCATTTGCTTCTTACCTTTTAAAAGCAGTAAAGCAGAACAGAAGCTCAGAAGTGTCATCTCAAAAGCGAGGTCTCTGCATGTCATTGAGAGGACACACCTGTCACTGAAGGCTCCCATCTGCCCTACCCACTGCACCGTGGAGTTGAACTTCCTGCTCTGACTCACAGGCCTGTTGTGGCTCTGGGAACTGCTCTTAGGAATCCACAATCTCTTGCTTTTCTAATTTAGATTTTTTTCCCTATCAAAATTAGATATGCACATATTTTAAAGTCAAATTGTTCTACAAGGCCTTTCA
This sequence comes from Pedetes capensis, assembly GCA_007922755.1. NCBI lineage: Eukaryota > Metazoa > Chordata > Mammalia > Rodentia > Pedetidae > Pedetes > Pedetes capensis. The sequence continues at coordinate 139,199 of VMDO01002073.1, forward strand.
TGAAAAACAGCAGCCCCTCCTCAGCATTTTCCACTCCCCAAAGACAAGTCATGAGCTCCAAGTGTAGCACATGGTCTTGGTCTTTCCTTTCATATCTGAAAACGACATACATATGTTTCTCACCCTGCAGTCTTCAGCTTGAGGCATTATGTATTGACTCCCCTTGAGGGAGGAGGACAATTCTATTTCCATACACCCTTCTAGCCATCCTGCCCCTACTTCATTCAGACTCATTCTCCATCTCTCCATCCTCTCAACATCAGTAGTTACCACCTAATTCAGTGATGCAGGATTTAGAAAACCAACATAATTTTGATGTTTAGTGTCTACATAACTTGTAAAGGCTATTCACAAACAAGCCACACAGTATACCATGATTACCTTTTATTTCTCACAGAGCACTATATTTTCCTCTCTTTCTTGGACAAGATTTTGTTTGCCCTGAAAGGTGTAGTTGTCCCGAGTTTGTGTGAATATGTGGGCATATTTGCATGTGTAACTTTGTGTGATTATCCCTACCTCACACCAGTACTCTGCCTAGTTGTACTAATCTCCTCTTGGTCCACTTAGACAAAGAAGGATCCATTCCTCTGCCCTTCCTGAGGCCTTTCCACATGACAGCCTTGAGCTCTATGTCCTTTGCTCCTTCCACAATTCCTGGAGTAGCTTCCTTAGTGGTTTCTTCCTGAGGGAAAGTGCTTTAGAGCTTGCCTATCCTAACGAGTCTACCTTCTACTCTCACACCTTTGGTTATCTGACTGGCTTCAGAACTGTAGGATGGAAATCCCTTCTCAGAGCTTCCTTCATGGTCTCCTATGTCAGAAGCCTTCCTTCATGGTCTCTTATCTCTGGAGCTGATGCAGAGCAGCCAGTGCCATTCTCCTTCTCAATTCTTTGTCTGTGTCCTGTTACTTGTCTCTAAATGTACATTTGGCTTTCCCTTTGTCCCCAGAGTTTAAGAATTTTGTAATGATATACTTGGTATAAATCATTTTCAGATTTTGGGAAGTCTGTATATTAGGCCTTTTGAATCAAGAAAATAATGTTCTTTAGTTCTGACCAACTGACCTCCCTTCCTCCATTCCTCCTTCGTTTCCTTTCTTCCTTCCTTCTTCTTTCCTTCCTTCCTTCCTTTCTCCCCTCCTTCCTTCCTTCCCTCCTTCCTTCTTCTTTTCTTTTCTTTTTTTCTTTCTTTTCCTGGGAGGCTGAACCAAGGCCTTATGCATACTTTGCAAGTGTCTACCACTGAGCTGCACCCCCAGCCCCTTTTATATTTTCTTATCTTGAGATAGGGTCTTGCTAAATTGTACAGATTGCTTCTAGGCTTGAACTTGCTTTCCTTCTGCCTCTGTCTCTTGAGTCACTGGGATTATAGGTGTGTACCACTGTACCCTAAATGACTATTCTTTTATATAACACTGTATTAGTCAGCTTCATATCACTATAATCAAATACCTGACACAGCATAATTACAAAGTAAAGAGGTTTATTTTGGATTTGAGGTCTGGAGATTCAAGTCCAAGGTCCAGTGGCCCCATGTTGGGCCTCTGGCAGGCTCAGCCCATCATGGTGCAAATACATGTCAGACTGAGTGCTCACAACTTGTGCCAGGAAGCAGAAAGAGATGGAGCAACCAGGGTTCCCCAGTCCCCTGTGAAGTCAAATCCCCAGTGACCTAAGGACCTCCCACTAGGCCCTGCCTCTTAAAGCTTCACAGCACCACCCTACAGGCTAAGCCTTTGGCATGTGGCCCTTTGGTGGGTACTACCTACACTCAAACCACAGCAAACACCTCTTCTTGTTTTATGGATGCAGTAACTCCTCTTATCATTTTGAATGTATTACTCTTTTAAGCAGCATCTGTTTCTCGAAGACAATTTTTTTGATGGCTGTTTTGTGTCTCATCCTAGCTTGGAGATTCTCCCTCCTGGACATCTTTTCTGGAGTTCCTCAGTGATCACCATATAAGAGTAGGCCACAAAGAGCTGACTGATAGCTCTATAGGGCTGGTCACTCCTGGTCTTCACTGTAGGATGATCAGGCTTGTTCTGTTCTTAGGAGCCCCCAGGACTGGTTTTATCTGTTAGTGAGATTTTCTCAGAAAAGACTTTTCATATCCCATCTGGAGCATAGGTGGCTAGTTGCCAGGGTCCTCATCCTGTCGTGGGAAGGAGCCTAGAGTTCTGAACATTGTATTAGCCTGTTTTCAACTGCTTTAACAAAATACCTGAGAATAGGTAATATTTAAAGAAAAAAAAGTTTATTTAGTTCACAGTTTGGGGGGCTTAAGAGCATGGCACTAACATCCACTCAGCTCTGGACCCCTTTCCTATGCCACATCATGGCAGGAGCTCATATGAGAGAGGAAGATCACACAGCAAGACAAGAAGCCAGAGAGAGAGAGATTCAGGTGTCTAGCACAATATTTTATAAGAAGTCAGTCTTGAGGGAACTAATTGAGCTCCCATAAGATCTACATTAATCCTTTCCAAAGGCAGTGCCCTCAATGACCTAATTATCTTGTATTAAGTCCCACCTCTTAAAGGTTCCATCACCTCTTAACACCACCACACTGAGGAATGAGATTCCAGCACATGAATCCTTAGGAAACACATGCAATGTGCAAACCACAGCACACCTTTGCTTATAACCCACCTCTTACTCTCCCTGTCTTCCATGCCTTCCTTCAGCTGTGCTTCCTGCCCCAAGTACAAACAGCTGCAGGTTCCTCTCTCCGGAGAATGTGTGATCTCTGATACTGGATCCAGTCTATCCTTCACTTCTTTGTGTCTTTATGGATCCATTTGCAGGGGCCTTCCAGAGGGAATGGAGCTAACTCCTCATGTCCATTCCAGTGCCAAGATTAGGCTGCCTCCTGAACTTGGTGGAAAACTTAAGTGGGTACCAGAAACTCACTCACAAGACAAATCATATCTAATTCAATCTTTTAATAAATCAAAATTGATGGAAAAAAACCCAGGATAAATAAAATGTCACAATTTCAAATAAAGACAGGATATATCTCATGGTCCATATGGTTCTGCCTGGCATGGGTCCAATCCATTACCCTTAGCCAGAAGTTCTGACAATGTTGCTAGTATTTCCATGATCTCACCAGCCTGTAAGGTCACAAGGGGCTGTAAATTATATTTTCACTTGTCTATCATGCAAAGTCATTTGAACATCCAAGAAATGAGTGCTCACTCTAGCCTGGCTAGAAGTATTTTTGGTCAGAACATTAAACTAACTTGCCTTGGTACACTGACTTGTCCAGCATCCATGGACATAACTATACATGCTACAAATGATATTTCTTGCCTCAAAATAAGTGTCTTTTTGAAAGACTTTAGTCAGCAAAACAATGTGGGCATGTGTTGGCAGGACAAAGAAGGAAACCCGACATTAATGTTTTTAAGTCTGTAGGGACATTTGGTCACCAACAAGGTGGGCTTCACCTTCAGAGAAAAGACAACATAAATTCAGGTTTTCTACCAGGATTTAATATCAGGAATTTTCCACAATGTCCCAACCTTAGCCATTTAGTGCAGTCCACTCCAGCCTAAACCCAGACACCTCAGCTTCTGTTGGAGACTGCTGTGCAAATCCAGGTCCCGCTCCTCCTTCCCTTGAGCTTCAGACCATTTGACTGAACATTTCTTGATCATGTTAAGTGTAAGCTACAAGTAAATCCACAACATCATAAGTGGTCAGGGAATTCCCATTACCTGCCATTTTCCTGGTAATTACTTGATTCTTCTTGAAAAATTGCACTCTCCTGTAGATACTTTGTGCATCAATTCTCTCTGTATGGGGACCACAATCATGGATGCTGTTTAGCTGATATCACGCTAGACAATGCTCTACACCCTGAGGCGCTGGAGGCACTTTTCCAAAGGCTCCCTACCTTATACCCTAACTAAGTAGGTCACATTTAACGTGGGACTGTTGTTCCCATGGGGATGTTAGAAGATAAGCTCAAATTTCCACCTGTACTTTGGGACCCAAGAGGAACAGCCTTCTGTACTTCAAGGTAATATTATGAGGTTTCTTTAGAAACAGGTTGTGCTATGAAGTGGGTCCCTGGAAAAAAAAATGTAGGATTGTGTGGCTGGCAGTTCTGTGGTTTTTGAAGGAGATGATAACCTACTTTTGCTCAGCTCTTGAAGTGTGTGTGTGTGTGTGTGTGTGTGTGTGTGTGTGTGTGTGTGTGTGTACGCAGTGGGTTTTATTTGTCAGGTGCCAGGTAAGAACAAGGGCTCATTATGCATTACCTCACAGCTCAGAGTGTCTAATGAGACCACACCTGGAGTACTTTGTTCTGTTTCAGAAAGCTTAGTTACAGAAAAGGAGGGGACTGGAGAGATGCCAAGAAACAGAAAACAGTACAGAGTTTCAGGAAAGGAAAGCTACCAGAACGTGGAAAAACATCTCAAGGAAGCCACTCTCCCCATGGTCCATCACTTACCAGTTATTTAGTTGTTGTTGTTAGGTGCCATGGAATCAAGTCTGACTCATAGCAACCTTATGTACAACAGAATGAAACACTCCCCAACACCGTGCCATGCCTGGCACTATGTCAATGCTTCTCTGCTCTTCATAGGGTTTCCAGTGGTAGATTGTTTCAGGAGTGGAATGCCAGGTTATAGAGGTTTCAGTGGCTGGTTTTCAGGATTGCTTCAGGAGTGGGCTGCCATGTCCTTCTCCTGTTGTTGCCGTGCTGGGGATTGAACCCAGGGCCTTAGAGAGCACACAGTGGCACTCTACCAACTGTCTAAAAATGTACATGTCTCCACCTTTAAGAGAATTCAAGGGTGAGCAAGGTCCAATCTCTTCCCTCAAAGCACCTGCTGTGCAGAACCTAAGTGGTCAGAGTAGTTGTATACACAGGTGTACCTCATCTTACTGCACTTCTCAGCTACCATGTCTTACAAATTGAAGGTTTGTGGCAACCTTGCATGGTGCAAGTCAGCCTACATCATTTTCCCGGTATCATGTGCCTCTGAGTAACCATTGGTGTTTTTAAATTAAGGTACATGTTTTTCAGACATAATGCTACTACAAACTCATTAGACTACAGAATACTGTAAACATAACATTGACACACACTGGGAAACCAAAAGTTTCATTTGGCCCACTTTCTTGCCACAGGTGCTTTTTGGCAGTGGCCTGGAACCAAGCCTGTACTGCCCCTGAGGTCGGCAGGTACTAGCAACTCTGAGTTTCTCAGCCGTGGTGTGCTGAGGAGTCCAGGGTTGCTTCATCAGACGTATCGATTAATTTCCCGAGTGCCTGCTGGATAAACCTGGCATGATCAAGCTAGATAAACGGTCATTAAGCAAGAAGCACTCCATCACCTTTGAGCAACATCAGATTTTAATTGAAAAAACAAAGCAAAGTCTGACGTCAAGTAGGCACTGAGGGCTCACTCACCTAGGAGTGGTACAGAGGGTCTTCAGACCCCAAAGAAGGTGAAAAGCAGGAAGAAAAGAGAAATCGGCTTGGGCAAAACCCCTTGGTTCTATGATTCAGAAACAGTTATAAGCATAGGGTCCTGGGCTTGGGAACGGCAAACAATGACCAGGGGAAGGACGTTAATTTGTGGAAGATGAGGGATTTAAGGAACCATCTTGGAGCTGTAAAATTGTGTTTCCTCAGCTGTGCTGTGCTCGGTGGCTCCATGTGTGGTATGTGGATTCTGTAGCAAGTTACCCCAAACTGGGTGGTTTGCAACAACACGTTTGTCTTGTGGCTGTGTAGGTGAGGAAGCCCGAAGAGTTCTCCCTGGGTGAAGACAGCCTGGGAAGACAGCCTTCCTTTCTGAGGCTGTATGAGAAACTCTGCTGGACCCCTCTCCTAGCTTCCGGGGGCCCCACATTCCTTGGCTCATGGCCCCTCCCCTCTCTCCAAAGGCAGCAATGCTGGATGCTGTTCCTTGTCACCTCACTCTGACCTTCTTCAGCCTCCCATTTCCACTTTTTTTTTTTTTTTTTTTTTGGTGGTACTGGGAGTTGAACCCAGGGCCTTGCACATCCTTTGCAAGGGCTTAACCACCGAGCTGCACCCCCAGCCCATTTTTTATTTTTTGAGACAGATTCTCACCGAGTTATGCAGGCTGCCTCTGGCCTCAAACTCGCCATCCTCCTGCCTCCACCGCCAGCGTCACTGGGCTTACGGGCATGGGCCACTGCACACAGCTCCCCTTCCCTTCTTAAGGACTATGTAATGACACTGAGCTCATTCAGGTGATCTAGCATAATCTCTTTATTTTAAAGTCTACTGATTAGCAGCCTTCATTGCTACATCACAAGTTCGTTTGCATCTCCTCCCAAATGATATGGTAAGCTCCTAGGCCCCTGCACCTCCAAATGTGGCCTTATTTGGAAACAGGGTCATTGTGGGTATCACTGGAAGAGATGGGCTCATCCTGAAGTCAGGGAGCCCTCGCTCCAGATGGCTGGTATCCTCATCAGTACTCAGCCTGGGAAGACACATTCAGAGCGAAGGCACATAGACAGACATAGAGGCGGGAGGGTGCGTCTGTGAGCCAACAGATGCCTGGAATTACTGGGATTTCAAAGAGGCCAGGAAGGGGCCTCCTTTAGGGACTTTGCAGGGTGCATGGCCCCTTCAACACTGTGATGTCACACTTCCAGGCTCCAGAACTGAGAGGAAGTAAGTTTTTGTTGTTTTAAGCCACCAAGCTTCGTATAGCCACCAAGGAGCTGTAGGAAACTGATACTGGAGGTGAGCTAATGTGGTCACAGTTTCCAGGACGAGGATATCTTTGGGGGAGGCATCATTCTGCCCACCAAAAAGGTGATTGGAGATTTTGCCTCTGGGCAATTTCCAGTGAGGAGTGGCAGGGTGCTTGGAGGTCATTGTTCCTCTGGATGGCTCTCGGGGGGCTTGTGCATCTTCACCCTAGAGGACTCTGATGCCTTTGTTCCAGATTTTTTTTTTTTTTTTTTTTTTTTTTTTTGGCGGTACTGAGGGTTGAAACCTGGGCCTCACGCTTGCATGCTCTGCAAGTGCTGGACCACTGAGCTGCGCCCCCAGCCCATCTCTCACTTTTTGAGATGGGGTCTCGCAAGGTTATGCAGACTGCCTCTGGTCTCAAACTTGCGATCCTCCTGCCTCCGCCTCCTGAGCCACCTCACCTGGGGCTGTTCCAGATTTTTAAGAATGGTTATATAGCAAATAGTTTTCATGCATGGGGATAACATCTACCCCTGGAACAAAGGTGAGTTTTTATTGTTGTCGTCTTGTTTTGGTTGTTGTTATTGACAATATTAAGAAAGAGATCGCCTCCTGCAGGGGAAAAGCCAGGCAGACTTAGCAGCCATCAGAACTTGGGCTTGTTAGGCAGGGGACTCTTGTCTTAGAATACAACCTATCAGTGGCACAGGTATCACCTTGTCTTGGTGGCATTGCCCTGAGGGACTTGGTGCTTTGGGAATTGGCACAAAAGCTGCCACCCCAGCTACTACTGTGGCTGTGATCTGGAAACTCTCCTTTGTCTCTGTCCCAGGCATTTTGTGTCTTCTGCCAGTGTTGGGTTCTTTTTGGGGTTTCTCTCTGTGTGTGTTGTGGGTGGAAGCAAGAGGTGGGTGCCCTGATGCTGCACCCAGTGGTGAGGCTGTGGCCAGAGAACAGAGCGTCACACACAGAATAGAAGGGCACCCTTCTATCCTTTGTGAAGGGCATCCTTCACAAAGGAGGGGCAAGGAATGGAGGATTAGGGAGAGGGGTAAGGGGAGTTGTAGAAGGGAAGTGCTCAGCTGCTGTCTCTATCACTGGGGCAGACTCCTGGGTGTTGTTGCTCTCCCGGCTCACAGGGTTCGCCACATCGGGGGCCCTGTGCTTGACTTTCGGAGGCTTGCCTCTTGGAGGCTTGCCCCTCGAAGCTGTCAGTCCACGTAGGATATTCAGCATTGTAGAAGTTGAGGTCAGATAGAGGTGGCAGGCGGGTTGAAGTATGATGAAGGCAGGTCAGAGGAAGGCTGAAGGCTAAGCTAGGCAGATGAGTAAATGGGCCTTGGACCCTTAAGGAACCACAAGGACCACGTGAGCTTTTCTTGGATGGTGTTCAGAATGTCCACTGAACTCTGAGCTCTGGAGTTTATATGGCCTGATAGCCAGCCAATCAGGGGAAGAGGGTTGGATCAGAAATGACCAATAGGGCACCAGGGAGGCTTTAGATGCTATCATACATTGGGTGCCATCTTGGCCCACTCAGTGGGAGGGGGGAAGAATGAGATACCTGGATGTATGACAAAGGTGACCAGTTGCTATCTTTCCCCATTCTACAGTTGGGCTAGATGAGTTCCTGGGACCAGCCATGTTTGGGGTACTCTTTATCCCCCTGGGAATTCCAACAGCCAGCATCCATGAAATTGTGTGGGTTAACAGTTTAACCTGAGCCGGGTGCAGTGGCATGTACCTGTAATCCCAGTGACTCAGGAGGCAGAGGCAGAAGGATCGCAAGTTCGAGACTAGAGGCAGTCTGCATAATTTTGTGAGACCCTGTCTCAAAAAAAGTTTAAAAAATGGTCGGAGGGTGCAGCTCAGTGGTACAGCATTTGCAAAGCATGCAAGCATGAGGCCCTGGGTTCAACCCCAATTAATGCAAGAAAAAAAAAAGAAATAAGAAAGAAAGAAAGAAAAGTTTAACCTGCAAGGAAAGTGCCTTTCACCCCCTCATGGTTCTTGACAAAGAGAAATTCATGTAAAAATTTGAAAGTAGAAGAGAAACTACATGGAGTTGTTGTCACTGAACAATTTAACATATAAGTCCAGTACACCAGGAGGTCAGCTTGCCTACTTTTGGCACCCTCTGCTCGGCCCAGCAGTTCTCTGAGTGGGGATCCCACCTGGATGTGGCACACTGGCATCACTTGAGAACCTGTTAGAAACACACATCTGGAGCCCAACATCAGATTGCTGAGCCGGAACCTCAGGGTGGGCCCAGCACCCATGTTTTAGCAAACCCTCTGGGATACAGATTATATAATTTGGGAACTATCTGCTTGCCTAGTGGTTCACATTCCCCTGTGACACCTGTTGGTGTTGTTAGGTGCCATCAAGTCGGTATCCAACTCATAGTGACCCTCTGTGCAACTGGGCAAACACTATTGTCAGGGCTTCTCTGCTGTTCATAGGGTTTTCAATGGCAGATTGATTTTTGGGAGGGGATTGCCGGGTCCTTCTCCCAAGCCTACAGCATCTGGTGTTCCCGGGCAGTCTCCCATTCAGGTACTAACCAGGCCCAACCCTGCTTAGCTTCCGAGATCTTATGGGATCCGATGCCACAGGGCTATGGCTGTGACACCTGGGTGGGTGCAAATGGGCGTGTCTCAGGGTGGTGGTGGGGGGAATGACTCTGAAATCTGAGATGTGAGATGCTAGAAGCAAGTCCTTGCCTATGGTTCCTCTCCTTGACTTTGCTGCACCAAGTTGGGGTTTCTGTTTTTTCCATAACCTTCACCCTTCTCCATCCTGGCCCCCATGGAAAACAGACCAGTTACTAAAATTATACCCTGAAATCATGCTGTGGAAGTGGGTCAATATCTTACTCTGTTTTGTGTGGCTATAACAGAAAACCGTAGACTAGTTTATAAAGAAAATCAATTCTCTTTTATAGTTCAGGAGGCCAGGAAGTCTAAGGTCAAGGGTCTGCCTCATCCCATCTTGGAAGGCAGAAGGGAAGAGAGGAGAGAGGATGGGGGAATCAAAGGATCAAGAGGTAAAGAGGGTCAAGGGCATGCTCTTTATTAATAAGCCACTCCTGAGATAATGACAATCTACTCCTGAGGACAGAGCCCTTGTACTCTAGCCACCTCCCGGACACTGCTGCCTGGGGATTAAGTTCCAACATATGCAGTTTGGGAAATATGAAGCCACGTGGTCAACCTCAGCATTCCTGCTTTATTGGTGCTGTTCTCAAGGAGGCAAATTGGACTGGCCAGCTTGGCCAAGCCCAGGGGAAGGAAGCTTCAGGAAAAAAGGAAGAGACAAGGAAGAAGGAGGAGGTCCAGGGTCCCACAAAGACCAACTTTGCCCCAAAGTGAATAAATAAGCCAAGGAGTATGGACAGGCTCAGCCTGTCCTTGCACGTGGAAGCGTCGGCTGCTCAACTGAGAGGGGAACACTGCTCTTTCTGGGGGGAGCAGCAATTATGAGAATGAAAGGAACTGAGCATGCCCTGTTATGAAAGAGTGAAGAGTTCTGTGTACAGATAAAGTTACCAGTTGCATAAAATAAGAACAAAGTCTGCAGGAGCCATTTAAAGGCTTTGTTGTTGTTGTTGTTAGGTGCCGTCGAGTCGGTATCCAACTCATAGCGACCCTCTGTACAGCAGGGGAAACACTATTGTCAGTGCTTCTCTGCTGTGCATAGGGTTTTCAATGGCAGATTGATTTTTGGGAGGGGGTTGCCAGGTCCTTCTCCCAAGCCTACAGCTTCTGGTGTTCCCAGGAGGTTTCCCATCCAGGTACTAACCAGGCCTGACCCTGCTTAGCTTCCGAAATCTGATGGGATCCGATGCCACAGGGCTATGGCTGCAGGCATTTAAAGGCTTTAGGAGGACAAAAAGAGACCACACAGATTCAACAGTGCAGGAGTAAAATGATCCCCAAGTCACTTATGCAGAGTTTTTTCTTTTTCTTTTCTCAGAGAGACATTACCTTGAAAATTCTCCTTAGTTCTATGAGACAAAGAGAAGGATGAACAATTTTCTGACTGCAAAAAATAGTATAAAAGGAAAAACAATTCCCAACAGAGATCTTCAGGGACTTTTTCTAACTATGCTTTTGACTCCCTCATTTCCAGGCAAATCACAGCATCAACAGTATGCTATTCACTACTACCTGAAGCACTTTCACATATACCAGCTAATACAATGTTGAATGCAGCAACAGAAAAACTTTGATACCAAAACTAATGTATCTATATTCTTTTGTTCAATTACAATAAGGGGTTTTTAGTTTTCAGATCTTGCTTTGGACGGCCCACTACCCCTGAGAGATGAGCACTGTCTCTGTGCTGTCTTTATGCAATCTTCCTGCTGGCTCTTCCTCATGCTGGGAATGAGCTTTGGGTTTTCTGGGAACAGGCATCAAATCTGTTTGGCTTCCTAAGAGTGATCACATGCCACCTGATAATGCTCTGTGGCTTATTTGTAGAATATCTTATCAGTTTATTACCAATGGGCCTAACCATGTTCCTTATGCATGAACAAGCTTCCCTCCAGTTTAATTCTCTTGACTAGACTTTAGGCATCCCCTACCACATGTCCATCCCAAAACTCCATTGTTGCAGGCCCTGAAAAGAACCCCACAGACCATGTCAAGGTGAATGCATTACCTACTCCCTGAAGGAAATCTGCATCTTTGGCTCAGAATGGTGCCATGATACAGGAACATGTGTATGGAAGGATGTGGCCCAGGTGTAGCAGAGGGGTCTACCTGGCACTGCCCCTGAGTGGGACAGAGAGTAATGTGGCCCACATCTAGCAGCATCTCATGATGGAGATCCAGAAAGATGGCCCCAGGGTGGGGGGCTTCAGGATGATGCAGCAGACAGGGGATCCAGGGTCACCAGCAGGTGTGAGCCTCCCAGGATAGGAGGCTCTCTCTTCTGTTTGTGCTCAAGGTCAAGTATTTGGTATAAAGCCAGGCTTCAAAGCTGGGGCTCACAGAGAAAGTCACCCAGGGCCATGAAGGGGAAGGTGTCAGTGGGGATCTGTTGAAACCGTGTGAAGGGAGTTTAATCACAGCAGCAGGAAGCCCAGAGGCCTGGAAGCAGTCAGGGTCAGCTTGGGAAGTGGGCACAAGTGTCTGGCTTCTCCTAGCTCAGCAGGCTTTTAGCTTCCCCACTGCTGATCCAAGCAGAGTGTGTGGCCTGGGCCTGGTGCTGAGGGACCTCACTCTGCTTCAGCTCCACCACACATGACCCTGTAGCCTCAGGAAGGACCCTCGTCTCACAGGCCTCCATTTCCCCACCTGAAAGTTCTGCACTTTGGACTCACCTAGGACCTGGGTCCCTCTGACTGTAATGTTCTCTTCTTTGTGGTGGTGCCTTGTCCCTGTCCCCACAGTAGAGACCTCTGTTCTCTGGATGCCAAGATCTGCACTACACCAAAGAAATATAGTCCAACACACAAAACTCTCCATCCAACCCCAGCATTCTGGAACACTCTGGCAGGGGTTGCACAGATGTGGTCCTCTGCAGAGGCAATTCAAGACCTTTGTTCTGACTGCCCCACTCCCTAACCCGTCACTTCCATTGCCATGGTTTCCTCTCTTCACCCCAGGTCACCTTGCTTTCTGCTCCTCACAGAGCCCTGGCCCTAGACAGCAGCTGGGCCAGCAGGGCAGAGTCCGAGATGGCTGCCTGAGGGAAGGATTGCCAGAATACTCTCACGTGGCTGTTATCTTGTCACACACCCGTCTAAGTTACCCACTCTGTCTCTCATCTCCTGGTTCTCTTCTTGCTTCAACCATTCTTGACAGGATGGAGCAGCTCCCCTGTGTGACACACTGTGGTTGTATGGAGTACAGGGGAGTTTTTCTGCTCCCCAAGACACACTGAGAAACAGCCACCTGAGAGCATGACACCAACACCATTCAAGACTAGAGACCACTTGAACTCTTAAGACTACACCCCTATGCTGTCATGAGCCGGGCGCACTCGCTGAGTGTGGTTGATCTGTATGGGCAGCACGTCAGCAATGACAGGCCTGCCTCTGTGCTGGGATCATCTCACTTACCACTGCAAACCCCTCAGCCCTCTGCCCTGGATGAGCCAGCCCACCCAAGCCTACTGCTTCGCGCCCTCTGGTGGCAAGAGAATGCTCTGCTCTATTCCCATGGGCTCTGCCTACCCCACTGCCTCTTTACCTCCATGAATCACTCACCCAGATCTCCACTCCCATTGTCTCAGTCCTTCAGGCCTCCACCACATCCAGCAGAAAAACACAACAGTCTCAGAAACCACCTGTTTAACCAAACTCCTTCCCACAGCTCCCATACCCAGCCACCTGCGAGGGGCACTTGAGGGGCACAAACCTGCCTGGAGGGTGGGAGGCCGCCGTGTCTCCTCCTTGGGGTGTGAGGACCCTCAGGTTTATGCAGAATGCTGACTGTGTTCCAGGGTGAAGACTGCCTTCGAGCCCTCAGGTGGTCATGCAGAGGAAGTACTCGCACTCTGGAATTAAAAAAAAAAAAAAAAATCTGAATTCCAAGATCTGTCAGGCTCCCTGGGTTAGATCAGGGCTTGAGGTTGTGCTGCGGCTGCTGCTGTTTTTCCATTCAGCATTTACTGCTCCTGATTGACCCACTGGCATTTCTCTTCCCTAGCCCCCTTTTGGATGGGTGGGATGGCAGATGCCTCTGCCTGCCACTGCAGTGATCCTGCTGCTGAGACAAGGCAGGCTTAGGTGGAAGTCCACCCTGAGTGTTCTGTTTTGTTTTTGCAGTGCTGGGAATGGAACCTGGGGCCTCAAGCACTCTACCAGTAAGGCACATCCCCAGCCCAAAGCTCACCCTGAAGGCAGAACACAGATGCAGAGAGGAAGGGTTTCCCCCAGATCACTTCGGAGCTGCTGATTTTGCTCAGCTGGGTCGTCTCTCTGAACTTGCAGTTTCCTGACACAATAAATTTCCTTATTGCTTAGGCCAGTTTGAGTGTCTCTGTCTTTTCCCTGTTGAAGAGCAGATCTTATCATAGCACGCCCAGGTTAGGATGGTTCCTATGGCCTCCAGGACGGAGAGAGGACAGGGCTCCTGCCCTCTCCCTTCCATCACCTCCTTCTGCTCCAGGACGTTGTCCTCCAGCAACAGGAAGCTGTGTGCACACACCCCAGATACTTAAAGCCTCACACCCCTGGGATCCTCTATGCATGCATTTCCTCCGTTGCTCATCCTTCAGATTCTGACTCAGGATCGAAAGCCTAACCTCCTTGTTTTACACTTGTCTCTCCCAGATCTCTCCCAGATCCCTAGCAAACAGAGGAGCAAGGGGATGGGGGCAGGCTAGGGCTGGGGGTGTGAGAGAGAATAAGAGCTCAGTGTGAAAGGACACAGGGGAAGAAGGAAAGAACTACAAGACCACAGCTTATAGGCTCTAAACACAAAGAAATGATAAGGAGATGGGAATGCTAATTATCCTGATTTCATCATTGCACATTATACATATGTACTGAATTATCACATACTTCCCAAATATGCACAATTATTATGTGCCAATTACAAAGAAAAAATAAAATAAAAAGGGGAGCTGGAAAAAGACTGAATCTTGGTCAGAGTATTTGAGGTCTTGGATCTGGCCTCACCTGAAGGTCATCTATCTTCAGACTTTTAGTTTTTGTAACTTTTTAATGTACCACATTGTTTGGGTTAATTGAGTTCAATTCCTTGCAACCAAAAGCATTAAAAAGAAGGCTTCTCTAAAATTCAAGTCCCTTATCATGCTTTGCGAGGACTGTCAGCTTTCCAAGAGCAAGAACGAGAGCCATAGATTATTTGATTTTCCATTCCTCATATTAGATGGTGCTCAATAAGAGTTTGTTGAGATTAAATAAACTCATTTTTGTAAGTTTTGGCTTATACATATAATTCAAAATTTCTGTCAACATGTAAGTTCAAAAAGAAAAGAGAAAAAGTCTAGCCAAGCTCCAGGTTTGTCCTTTTAAGAACAGAAGTAAGTACATGCTTAGCATGTTGCATTTAGATTGCATTGAGGGCATATACTAAGAAATATTCAAACCTCATACACTTTATAAAAATGCCAATTTTTGATTAAAAATACAGACTCCCTAAGGATTTCATGTTTTCCCAATGGGATCAGAAGATTACATATCCATTAAGATAATTTGTTTGGCTCTCCCAGCTGGCCTGATTGCCACCATAGGAGCAAGATCTAGAGACATTAATTTGTGAACAGGCTTTCTGCTCCCTGTTCCCTGGGTGCAGACAACTGCATGTGTGTGCAGCAGGTCCCTGCCAGGGCTGTGCATGCAGATGGCCCTTCGGGAGCTGCATTCAAACCTCAGCTCTCTCACACATCCTTCCTCCTCCTCCGCCCCTGGTCCTGCTGACACACAGAGGTACCAACCTCACTACCTGCCTAGAAATCATATGAAGAAAACGACATCCAACTATCCCAAGAGGCCATTGTTATGGCAGGATCCTTAACCAGATTTTTGGTTTGAAGGCTCAATAGCACCAGCACCCTGTCTGCCTCCACGAAGTAAGCCAGGTCCTGCCTGCAGAGTGCAGGGCCAGCAACTAGCAGATCAGGGGCCCCTCAAAGAGGCTCAGCGACAATGTGGACTACATGAAGCAGTCACTTGCTGGGTGCAAGGTGGAGAAATCCAGCTCAAATAAAGCAGGGGGAATTGGAGGCATACATGGCTAAAACGGTCATGACTTCAGGCCTGGCCAGGTCCAAGTATCAACAGAAACTCAAAGGCACCATATGCAGCTAAGGTCCCTTCAGGAAAACCTTTCTCTTTCCCTGTAGTTATGGTAAATACGTGATGCGCCTTCTCAGCCCCATATGGCCCCCTTGTTCTCCTTGGAGATGTCACCATGGTGGAAAGAACAACCACTTGGTTATTCTATTGTAAGATATATTCCTTTGCTAGGGCTACCATAACAGAGTACACCAAACTGGGTGGTACAAAGCAACAAAAATGTAATGTCTTCACAGTCCTGGAGGGTGAAGTCTGAAACAAAGGTGTGGACAGTACTTTGCTGCCTGGGAACCTGGCAAAAGCACCTTCCTTGCTACTTTCTTACTCGAGCTGGTGCTAACAATCTCTGGGCTCCCTTGGCTTCTAGATGCATCACTCCAATCACCATGTGGCCATCTTCCCTGGAAACTCTTCACACCATCTCTGTGGGAAATTTGCCCTGTTTCTATAAGGACATCAGTCATACTGGATGGGGTCCTCCCTAATGACCACTGCCTCTTAACTTGATTACATCTGTGAAGGCTGTTTTCAAATAAGTCACACTCACAGACGTTAGGAGGTAGGACCTGAACCTATTATTTTTTGGGAGTGGGACACAATTCGACCTACAGCACAGGAGATGGGAAAAGCTAAAAACCAATGTAGGAGATTCATATGACAATAACAGCACTTCATTCATTTATTTCATTTGAGGAGTCAATGACAAGTTGCATGGGAAGTGATTATTCCAGAGCCGCGTTTATGGTGAACATAGGATTAACAGTCTTGTTTTTGCTTTTATACAGTGGAATCAAATCATCCTTGTGCATGTTCAGTTGTATGTGGAGAGAGAGAGAGAGAGAGAGAGAGAGAGAGAGAGAGACAGACAGACAGACAGACAGAGATAGAGAGACAGAGACAGAGAACACAATTTAAACAAATTGAAGGAATCAAACAATTGGGGCACTTCTTTTTTTTAGGATGTATACAATTATGTGCATGGATGTGCCTTTGTGTATTGATGTTTACTGCCCTTTTAAAATTTTACTTACATTTTAATTTTAATTAGGATATAATATAACAGGGTTCATTATGACATTTTTGCTTATTTCCACTCTCCATGACCCTCTCTTGTCCCTCCCTTCCCCCTCCTTCTAGTCCTCTTCCCCCCAAAACACTCCCTTTTTACTTTCAAGTCTCATACACACACACATATGTGTGTGTGTGTGTGTGTGTGTGTATATATATTCTAAATCTAGATTCCATGTATGAAAGAAAACATATATTTGTCTTTGTGAATCTGGCTTATTTTGATTAACTTAATGCTCTCAGTTCCATCCATTTTTCTACAAATGACATAATTTTGTTCTGCTTTGTGGCTGAATAAAACTCCATTGTGTATATATGCCACATTTTCTTTATCCACTCACCAGCTGATGGACATCTAGGGTGATTCTCTACCTTGGATATTATGAATCATGTCACTATAAACATGTATATGTATGTATTTCTGTGGGAGGGTGATTTAGATTCCTTAGGGTACATAACCAGATATGGTATAGCTGGGTCATATGGTAGTTCTATTTTTAATTATCTGAGAAGCCTTCATGCTAATTTCCATAATGGGTGTTCTAATTTACATTCCCAGCAGCAGTATATGAGGGTTCCTTTCTCTCCACATCCTCATAGCATTCATTGTTTATTTTCTTGATGTTAGCCATTCTGACAAGGGTAAGATGGTATCTCAATGTAGTTTTGATTTGCAATTCCTGATGGCTAAGGATGTTGAATATTTTTTCATATATTTATTGGCCATTTGTACTTCTTTTTTTTTTTTTTTTTTTTTTTTTTTTTTTTTTTTTTTTTTTTTTTTTTTTTTTTTTTTTTTTTTTTTTTTTTTTTTGAGGACTGTTCAATTTATTTGCTTGTTTACTGATAGGAATTTTTGTGTCTAATTTTTTTAGTTCTTTATTTATTTTAGATATTAATCCCCTGTCAGATGTATACTTGGAAAATATTTTCTCCCATTTTTTTTTACTGGAAATTTTTAATGTACAACTTAATGTATTTTGTTCTGACATGCATTTCCATATATGCATTTCATTGTACACTGCACAGATAACTTCCCCCTTACCCTCTTGTGCCCCTCCACCCCCCTCTCAAGCCCCCCTCCCCACCACCAATGGACTGTCTTCCACTTGCATGTCTTTTGTGGGAATATTTTTCTGTACACCCTTGCATCCCAATTATGATTTGTTGTTGTTGTTGTTGTTAGGTGCCATGGAGTTAGTATCCGACTCATAGCGACCCTTATAGGGTTTTCAATGGCTGATTGCTTTGGGACTGCCTTGGGAGTGGATTGCCAGGCCCTGCTCCCATTTTTGTGGTGCTGGGAATTGAACTCAGGACCTCAGAGACTGCAGCGCAGCGCTCTACCAATTGAGCTAAATCCCAGCCCAAATTAAGATTTAGGTCCACACTTTTTTCTGTAATGATCTATTTTCATACATTGTTAGCAGTATTACATGAATAATCTAGCCCATTTGCATTATTACCATCCTTTGGTATAATTATTTCCTGAAATATTAAAGTTGGGCTGTTTACTTTGAGGTCGACCTCTCTCTCATTCCTCGCTCTTCCTTGTCCCTCTTCCCCCTCCTGTCTTCTCCCATCATCACTTCCTTTTGCTAGAACCTTCCCTCCTTCCCACTTCTTGAATTGATTTTCTCCCATTCTGTAGTCTGTCTCTTCACTCTGTTAATTGTTTTCTTTGCTGTGCAGAAGCTTTTTAATTTCAAGTAATCCTATTGGCCAGTTCTTTCTATTATTTCCTGGGTTATTGGAGACCTTTTCAGAAAGTTCTTGCCAATGTTTATACCTCAAAGTGTTCTCCCTTTTAACAATTTCAACAATTCAAGTGTTAGAGTAAGGTCTTCGACCCATTTTGAATTGATTTTTGTGCAGGGTGAGAGATTGGGATCTAGTTTCATTCTTCTACATATGGATATCCAGTTTTACCAACATCATTTGTTGAAGAGGCTATCTTTTCTCCAATATATGTTTTTGGCAGCTTTGTTGAAAATCAGGTGGCTTGTAGCTGCATGGGTTAACTCTGGATCCTCTATTCTTTCCCATTCATATGCAGGTCTATTTTTCTGCTAACATGCTATTTGGGTTATTATGGCTCTGTAGTAAAATTTAATGTCAGGTATTGTTACACCTCTAGTATTGCTCTTTCTATTCAGATTGATTTGGCTATTTGTGATCTTTTGTGTTTCCATATGAATTTTAGAATGTTTTTCTATTTCTGTGAAAAATGTCATTGGAATTTTGATGGAAATTGTGCTCAACCTATAGCTCACTTTTGGTAATATAGCCATTTTCACAATATTAATTCTGCTGGTCCATGAGCACGAGATGTCTTCCACCTTCTAGTGTCTTCTTCAATTCATTTATTCACAGTTTTAAAGTTTTCATTGTAGAAATCTTTCCCCTCCTTCATTAGGTTTATTCCTAGTTTTTTTCTGTTTGTTTTATTTTGTTTTGTTTTGTCTTTGAGGCTATTGTGAATGGGATTGTTTTCCTGATTTCTTTAGCAGCATGTTAGTTATTGGTATGTAGAAAAGGTCCTGATTTTTGCACATTGATTTTGTATCCTGACACTTTACTGAAAGTGTTTATCAGTCCTAAGAGTTTTCTGCTAGAATCTTTAGGGTCTTTTAATTATAAGATCACATTGGCTGCAAATAGGGATAGTTCAAATTCTTTCTTTCCTAATTGTGTTCCTCTTATTTCTTTTTCCTGCCTTATTGCTCTAAGAATTCAAGCACTGTATTGACTAAGAGTGGAGAAAGTGGACACCCTTGTCTCTTTCTTGAGTGTAGAGGAAGTGTTTTCATGCTTTTCCCCATTAGTATCGTGTTGGCTATAGAGAACACTTCTTCCCAACATTTTACTTGGAGGGAGAGTACCCTTGGGGAAATTGGGAAATTGGAGGTGAAATTGCAGCTGAGTCCTTCTGTTTCATTGGATAGCTCTGTCCTCAGCCTCCCTCCCAGACAGCATCCCAGTGTGGGGGCTGAAATGTGAGTCTAAGATTGAGAGATATCTGTTTTGTGTACAATATGCAACCAAAAATTTCACCTGCTTCGCAGCTCCTAAATGGCCCTCTACGGAGGCTGGAAGAGATACTCCAGGTCCCTGGGGTGGCAGCAGGGCATGTTCTTCAGACTCTCTGTGGTAAGGGATCAGTCTCCTTCCTTCATAGACCAATGGACCTGTGCCCTGCAGTCCCCCACATGTGCTTGCCAATAGTTCAGCACACGTTGAGCAGCCCCTGCACTGGGTGCAGACACTCCAGACTAGCAATGTCCACTGACCATGGCCACCAGTCTCTCATCAGTGGACTTTCACTTTGTAATAGCTCACAGCCAGGCGGGCCCTAGAACTGGCTTTGAGAGACAATGGGTCCTGGTGGAAAGGTGTAGGATGATCAGAAGGGAGCAAGGCTGTATGATATGTTCTCTGCCTAACATGAGCCTCTTCTCCAAAAATCCACCCACTCCCCATGTTCTCCCTCTTGCTCTTTTGTCATTCGATCCCCCTTCCCAAACCCCAAATATGTGCCCCATCCCATCATGGGGCCTTCCTCCTTCCCCAGCATCCTCTGCTTATGGTGGGCACGACCTCACCTCTTGCCACTTGCAAAACTTCAAATCTGACCAGGCCTTGCTTTATTCCCTGGGGCCTTGTGTTTTAGGGAAGGAAGAGAAAATCAATGCTTGGATTCTAAGGGGCAGGGCTGGGAGCTGAGGGAGGGAGAAGGGAGACGAGGAGGGATCCCCTGCCCTGGTGGGAGGGAGGTCTCATGGGGGAATGTGAGCAGTGTGGGGAGAAAGTCAATGCCACATGGCTGCCCAGCTGAGAGCAGTGAGGACGGCTTCTCAGAGCCACCATGAACCCACAGTCCCCAGTTACAGCACACCCAATCTACAGGTTTCCCCTTCCTCTTCAAATCTTCCTCTTCTCAGCCATGTTGTGGTAGTAACTAGAAAGAGTTAGTGATTAACAGCTACTAATTACTAACCACAATGCTACTGATGAAATAATACATGCACACACACCCCAGCCTCTCACTTCTGACCACTGCTGCCCCAAAAGCATACCTAGGGGTTGCTGGGAATAGACTTTTTATTCAGGCCTCTTGGACAACTATGGTATCCATTACACTAGGTAGGACAGAATACTTTTATTCTTCATGTCTCACATTTTGCAAGCTTTCTTGCTACAAAATTCTAATAAAATGTTGAATGAGTGCAACCCAAGTGTCTGTGATGGATGAATGGATGAATGAGCACATCCATTTAGGGGAATGTTATTCAGCCTTGTAAAGGAAGGAAATTCTGTCACATGCTACAAAATGGATGAACCTTGAAGGTATTATGCTAGATGATATGAGCCAGTCACAAAAAGAGAACTACTGTAGGATTTTACTTAAAGGGAGCAGAGAATTCAAATTCTTAGAGGCAGTATGGAGAGTGGTTGTTACTTGAAGCTGGAGTGGGGGGAAGTGGAGAGCTAGTGTTTAATGGGAACAGAGTTCTGGTTTGGATAATGAAAAAGTCCTGGGAATAGATAGGAGCGACGGTTGCACAGTGATGTGAAGGTACTTCATGCCACTGAACTGTGGGCGAGAACATGGGTAAAATGGCAAATTTCATATTTGTTTTACTGAAATTTAAAAAAAAAGTTGAATGAACAAGCACATGGCTGTATTAAGACAGCAGCTGGGGGTGAAGCATCACCCAGTCACCAAATACGGAGCACCTAGGCTGCCATGGTGTTGTGTGCGCCAGCCCTGCCCTGGGAGCTGGCCAGACAGCTGGAAGACAGTCCCTTATTCCAGTGGAGGATGTGGGAAGAGGCAAATTAACAGAAGCCAGCAGTGACTTTAGATGGTTATAAGTGCTACATGGAAAAATAAGGCCAGGAAAGGAGAGACAGATGAAGGCTAGTAGGGGGAAAAGGCTGTACTTTGATTGAGACCCACAGGTCAGAAAGGCCCCGCCCACCCTCCAGGAGATAAGATCTGAGCTGAGCCCTAGGGGACTTTGGTGATTAAGTGCTGTGAGCCTTGTTGCAAAAGCTGCAAGAGGAGGGAATATTCAAGAGCAAGAAGCAGCCCATGCAGCTGGACCTGACAAGGGGTGCGGTGAGTGGAGGAGACGAGTCTGGAGGCAGGAGGGTCCCCATGGGCTCCCAATGTTGTCCTGAGGTGATGAGAAGGCAATGGAGGGTTTGAGCACTGAGTTGTGGTGACAGCACAGTGCTGACACACTTTTCCCTGCTTCTCTTTGGCGTGTTCCCTGGAGAGAGGAAGGGGGAAAGAAAGATGGAGACTCCTCTGGGGGCTGGCATGGTGTTGAGAGAGGATGATGGAGTTGAGGACCAGCATGGAGTCATGGAGCTGGGTAGAAAGGTTTGGATCATGGTATATTTCATAAAGCCAGAGCCAGCAGGAGCCGAGGGTAAAAGCTGTGAAGGGTGGAGGAAGGAAAGCAGGCAGGCTCCTCTGATGAGCTTCTGGCTGCAGTGCTGGGGAGAGGTGGGCCTGGGGCTGGACAAGGCACTCAAGAATAAATGTGCTATGATTGAGGCTGGCAAGACATCTGGGGGCGGGGAGGTTATGTGGGGAGTTCCGAGGTGGAGCCTGGTAGGTTTCCAGTCAGCAAGTAGGGATGGTGTTAATAATTCAAAGCCATGGAGGAAAGAGATTCCTTAAGAAACAAGAGCAGAGGGAGATGAGATACTGCCCTGGTTCCTCAGGGCTTGGCTATTGTGCTCCTATCTACATGGGCCAAGCGGAGCAACCCTTCTGGGTGCCTCCCTCACTCACTGTGGCTGAAGAGCTGAGGGGTCTTCCTGTTGGCTTTTCCCCAGCTATTCATCTCCCCATTGCTGTGCATTCTTCTGTGGGTCACTTGCAGCTCAGACATTCTCAGCCCCGGTTACAAGATAGTCTTCCCCAGGCAGATTTAAATAAACACTGGGGTGGCCCATTCCATGCAAAACAAAACCTGCTCTTGGGAACTGTGGCATCTGGGTATTGTGAAAAGTTGATTCTGATGCACACCTGAGGTTGAGACAGTACACGCCATGTTACGTGTGTGTGTGTGTGTGTGTGTGTGTGTTTCACTTGCCCCACAACCTGCTACAAAGGATCTTTGAGGTCTTTAGAGAGAACATCTTACAATTTGCCTTCCTGTCCTTGGGTCTTACCTACTAGACTCAGGAGGGTTTACCCTAATAATTAGACCAAAAGAAAAACATTTAAATATTTTTTTCTTTTTGTAATATTGCATTACACAAATAATATAAGAATATGGTTTCATTGAAAAAAATCTAAACAAAGCTGATACAGCAAAAGACTTCCCTGGAGATCTCTCAGTCCTCACTCCCAGAGGAATTACTCTGTTGGTTGGTTGGGCATCATTTCAGCTGTTGGTCTGTACACATAAAGGCATTTGTAGACACAAATGTAAATACACTGCTTTGTTTTGGACAAGTGTATTTTCAAAAGGGGATTATACTAAATATATATGCACAGCAATATGCCTACTTTTTTTTTTTCACTAACAATATGAGTAAGAATTATTTTGATATCAGTATGTGTAAATCTGGCCTAAGGCCCCTAGCAACATGTGGCTAAGTTTAAATTAATTAAAATTTAATGAAATTTAAAGTCCAACTACTTGGTCACGCTAGTGGCCGTCTTTCAAGTGCTTAGTGGACACATGTTAAGGGGCTATCTACTGGGCGGGACAAATATAGAACACTTCCATCATTTGAGAAAGTTCTATAAGACAACATTAGTATAGATCATTCGTCTCAGCTAGTACATGACATTCCATAGTACAGATGTGCAAGAGTTAGAAAATATCTTTTTCTCAAACATTCAGTTAAGGGAAAAGAACACTTCAATGAGCATTTCTATCTTTCATGTGCAAAAGTAGGTCAGTCACCGCAAAGTTTCTCCAAGGGGCTGAAATCAATTCTGTGAGAGTCTTGAGGCAGCAGCTAGGCATTTAGGGCTCAAAGACATCTCTGAAAATGTTTGTTTTACCTTTGCTTTTAGGTTTTTGGATGCTCTTTCCATCTTCATCACCTCCAAACTGTGCACGCCCCCTGAAGCCCTGGTGTTTGCTGGCCTGACTCTGATTCCCCTTGCTCACTCTGGCCCTACCCCGTCTTCTCCAGTGATGCTGCTTCCATATTCATGGGACTGTTGGCAGCAGCTGCTAAATGCTTTGGGGACCTATTCCACAGAGGTGTGTCATGTATTCTAAGGTTAGAGAATGAATATTGATGAGAGCACCTCATCAAGAGTGCAGCGGTGCACTCCTCGGTACCCAGCGCCAACCTGATGACAAGCATTTAGTGTTCCCTGGGGAAGGGCCAGAGTGTTTAAAAATATTCCACTCACCCCATGGATGGTTGCTTGAGTCCTTGGCATCAGAACTGACAGCTTCTTGTCTAAAGGTATTGAAATCTCAGGCTCTTGCTTCCTACCGAGAAATAAAAACACATTGGGAGCTATGGGAAAGAAAGAGGATGGAAACATCGCTGATTTAACTAAACATTTAAATACTTGCAACAGAAACTCAAATTTTGAATGGACAGTACAATTGAAACTTTTCGGTTCCCCCCACACATCTGTCAGTTTTCTGTACTGTGGGGGCTTTCATGTTGCTATGAGGCTGAAAGCTATGCTACTGGTATTACAGATACTAGCATGGTCACCCGTGGTGGACAGGTTTCAGCTGAGCTTCCAGACTAAGAGAGACTATAAAAGTAGGACCTGGCAACCCACTTCGGAAACAATTAGCCTTTGAAAACCCTATTAATAGCTGAGAAACATTGTCATATATAATGCCAGAAAATGAGCCCCCCAGGATGGAAGGCACTCAAAAGACAACTGAGGAAAAGTTGCGTTCCCTTCTCCAAGTAGAGTCTATGTTAATGACGGGGATGGAGTAAAGCCCCAGGGCCCTCCATTTGCTGATGTGGCACAACTCAAAACAAAGAGAAACAACTATAAACAAACATTAATAATTAGAATGTGGAATGTACATAGTCTGGACCTAGAGAAAATTAGAAATCATTAAAAGAGAAATGGAGCACATAAACATTGGCATTCTAGGCATCAGTGAGCTAAAATGAACCAACATAGACCATTTTGAGTCAGATAATCATATGGTCTACTATGCTGGGAATGACAAAGAGAAATGGGGTTGTATTCATCTTCAAAACAGATATCTCAAGATCTGTCCTGAAGTACAATGCAATCAGTGATAGAATAATATCCATACACCTACAAGGAAGGCCAGTTAATATGACTATTATTCAAATTTATGCACCCACCACTAAGGCCACAAATGAAGATAGGAAAGATTTTTACCAGCTTCTGCAATCTAAAATAGATCAAACATGCAATAGGGATGTACTAATAACTACTGCTGACTGGAATGCAAAAGTTGGAAACAAAGAAGACCCAGTAGTCAGAAAATATGGCCTTGGTGACAGAAATAATGCTGGAAATCACATGATAGAATTTTGTCAGACCAATGACCTTTTCATTGCAAATACATTTTTTTCACCAACATAAATAGTGACTGTACACGTGGACTTCAGATGGAACATACATGATGAAGTTAAGGAACTAAACAGAAGATTTCAAAAGACAGCTCAAAAAAAATCAAATATTTTAATGACACTTGCAAAGAGCTGGAGATAGAAAAACAAAAGGGAAGAACATGCTGTTTTGCTCAAGCTTAAAAAATTGAAGAAAAAATTCAAACCTCGAGTGGCCATAATGAAAGATTCTATAAGGAAAATATTAAACAATGCAGAAAACATCAAAAGAAGAAGGAAGGAATACACAGAGTCATTATACAAAAAAGAATTGGTAGATTACCAACTATTTCAAGAGGTTGCGTATGATGAGGAACCAATAGTATTGAAGGATGAAGTGGTAGCTGCCTTGAAGGAACTAGCAAAACACAAGGCTCCAGGAATTGATGGAATACCAATAGAGATACTTCAACAAACAGATGCAGCACTGGAGGTGCTAACCTGTTTATGCCAAAAGATTTGGAAAACAACTACATGGCCCACTGACTGGAAGAGATCCATATTTGTGCCTATTCCCAAGAAAGGGGATCCAACTGAATGTGGAAACTACCAAATGATATCATTAATATCACATACAAGCAAAATTTTACCAAAGATCATTCAAAGGCAACTGCAGCAGTATATAGACATACTTGGGAACTGTGGCATCTGGGTATTGTGAAAAAGTGATTCTGATGCACACCTGAGGTTGAGATAGCACATGCCATGTTACTTGGATGTATGTGTGTGTATTTTGCTTGTCCCACAGGGACTGCCAGAAAATCAAGCTGGATTCATAAGAGGGTGAGGGGCCAGGGACATCATTTCTGGTGTCTGATAGATATTAGCCAAAAGCAGAGAATACCAAAAGGTATCTATCTATGTTTTATAGACTATGCAAAGGCATTTGACTGTGTGGATCATAACAAATTATGGATAACACTGTGAAAAATGGGAATACCAGAGCACCAGATTGTAATCATGAGGAATCTGTGCATGGACCAGGAGGCAGTTGTTAGAACAGAACAAGGAAATACTGCTTGGTTTAAAGTTGAGAAAGGTGTGCTTTGGGGCTGCATCCTTTCACCATACCTCTTCAATTTCTATGTTGAGCAACTAATCTGAGAAACTGGACTTTATGACAAAGAATGCAGCATTAGGATTGGAGGAAGACTCATTAACAACCTGAATTATGCAGATAACACAACTCTGCTTGCTGAAAGTGAAAATGATTTGAAATATTCACTGATGAAGACCAAAGAACATAACCTTCAGTATGTATTTCAAGTCAACATCAACCAAACAAAAATCCTTACAACTGGGTCAGTATGCAACTTCACAATAAATGCAGAAAAGATTGAGGTTGTCCACAATTTTTCTTTACTTCGTTCTATAATCACCCATGGAAACACCCATGGAAGAAGTCAAAAGACAGCATTACATTGGGAAAAGCTGTGGCTAAAGATCTCTTTAAAGTATGGAGAAGTAAAGATGTCACTTTGAAGATGAAGGTGAGTCTGACTCATGCCATGGTGTTTTCAGTCGCATCATATGGTTGTGAATGCTGGACATTGAATAAGGGAGACAGGAGAAGAATTGATGCTTTTGAGTTATGGTGCTAGAGATGAATGTTGAATATACTAAGGATTGACAAACAAACAAACAACAACAAAAAAAGACCCAAAAAACAGATCTGTCCTAGAAGGAGTGCAACTAGTGCTCCCTGGAAGCAAGGATGGCTACACTATGTCTTATGTATTTTGGACATGTAGTCAGGAGAAGTCAATCCCTGGAGAAGGACATCATGTTTGGGAGAGTGGCAAGTCAATGAAAAAAAGGAAAAATCTCAACTAGGTGGATTAACACAGTGTCTGCAACAATGGGCTTAAATATAAATAAGATTGTATGCCTGGCACAGAATCAGGGAGTGTTTGATTCTGCTGTACATAGGGTCACTATGAATCGGACCCAAATCAATGGCATCTAACAATAACAACAACAATTTTGCTCATGTATTTCAAATATCCTTGTTTGTTTGTTCTTATAGCTAGTCCTTCCCTCTTCCCATAAATATATATTGTCTAATTTGTGCTCCTGCTGGAGCCACAATGGTAAACAGGACACTTGTACCTGGTCATCAGGGGGCTTTGTAGTGTTAGAAACAGGTCTGCACCACACAGGGGGTTAACTGGTGTGGTAGGGGAGCTTAGGCCTCCTGGTCACATTTGGGAGGGGCATGTAATCAGAGTCAGAGGTCCTCCTACTAGGCATTTTTCTTATACCTCTACCTCATGATGAGGAAGATCAAGTATAACAGACTCTAAGCTCTTTCCACCTCCTTGCTTTGTGGAGGGCAGGGTAGAAGTGAGTCCTCAGTGCTGATTAAACAGGATGAGGAACCAGAATTTTGTTCCCAATTCCACCACTGCCTCGTAGTGGCTAAATATAAGACACAGTTTTATGATTCCTTTTCCTTAGCTGAAGACTCAACTGGGGTCAGTCAGACCTGGTGCTTTCAGTGTGGGGTTAGGAATGGGCTCGGGGCTCTGTCAATGTCCTTCAGCTTCATTCACACCATTTCCATTTGCCTATGTGTGTGTTCTCAGGAAGATGACCATGCTATGGAAGCCTCATGACCCCAGAGAGATCAAGAAACAGAGGTGTTTTGAAACAACATGCTCCATTCTTCAGACTGGTTATCTTCCCAGTGGGCCTGGCCCAGCCTGAGACAAGGGCCAGTAGGGGGGTATGCCTGGGGTGTGGAACATTGCCGTATGTCCTAGCTATGGACACCCAGCCAATACCCTGAGGTCTCACTAGAAGACAAATGTGCTCACCCGCCTGCCAAGGTGCCCACCGGGGAGGCCCTAGCCACATGGGGCCACTCCATATCCCCTGTCTTATATCATCTTCACAAGGAGGCTTTCGGGACAACATTATCCCCATGCTTTTGCAGATGAGGAAGTTGGAGTTTAGAGAAGTTTAGTGACTCACCAAGACTCCACAATGCGTCACCAGCTGGGGTTTCAATGCAGGTCCATCTGCTGCTCCGTGTTCCACTTGGCCTTCACACCAGAAAGCCTGGGGAGCACACGGGTCTCCCAATGCAGACGCCAACACCAGACCAGTTAAACCAGATCCTCTGGGGATGGGAGCCAGGCACTGAGTGACCGCACTGTGGAAGCACCATATTCTGTTCACGACAACACAACCAAGCTTCTCAGAACCACTTAAGACAAGAGGAGCCTTCTGCAAGTTAGCTTTTCAGGCAGAAATTCAAATATAGGCCTGTCAGTTCCTTTGAAACAGAGGCACATCTGAGGTACACCAGGAACCTCACACGGAGCATGCAGTGGCTGTGAAGGATGCAGACACCTGGCCTGAAGTCCAGGTCAATAAAGACAACACTGGTCAGTCAGGTCCTTTAGAGAAATAGAACCAGTGGGGGATGTATAGACACACACACACATGCACACACACACACACACACACACACACACACATGTATATATAGACACATACACATACACATATGTGTGTGTACATATATAATATATATATATGAAGAGATTCATTATGAGGAGTTGGCCCAAGTAATTATGAAGGCTTAGAAGTGCCCGGATGTGCCAGGTGTGGTGACACAAGCCTGTAATGCCAGCAACTCAGCAGACAGAGGCAGGAGGAGTACAAGTTCAAGGCTAGAGGCAGCCTATGTATCTTAGCAAGACCCTGTCTCAAAATTTTAAAAAGCATTTTTTAACCATTTTTTACAATGGGCTGGGCGGGTGCAGCTCAACAGTAAAGCACTTACAAAGCAAGTATGAAGCCCTGGGTTCAACACCCCAGTACTGAAAAAAATGGTGCCAGGCTGTGCCACCTGCAAGCTGGTGACTCAGGAAACCAAGGTGGTATACTTTGAGGTGGTATAGTTTGAACTGGAGAGGCAATTGTGTCGACTATAGTCCGAGTGTGAAATCCTGCGGACCAGGAGCATTGAGGACCAGACCTCCCTGTCCCTGCTTAGTCAATCACTGTTGTGGTTTCAATCTGACATGTCCCCGGAGGCTCATGTGTTGGGGACTTGGGAAGCTGATGGGCTTTGGGGAAGTGATTGGATTCTGAGGGCTCTGCCCAATCAATGGATTGATGGATCCCTTGATAGATTCATAATATAAGGGCATTCCTGGGAGGTGGTGGAGAGTTGGAGGCGGGCTTAATGAAAAGGGAGGTCACTGAGGGCTCCTGGAAAGCATTTCTTGCCCCCGCCCCTTCTGCCCTTTGTGCTTCCTGGCCGCTATGTGGTGAACAGCCTCTGCTACATGCTCCGCTGCCATGATATTCAGCCTCATGCATGTCCAAAGAGGGAGACACAGACAACATTGGGCCAAAAGCTCTGAATGTAGGAGGCAAAATAAAACTTTCCCACTTT
The DNA here is from genome assembly GCA_007922755.1 of Pedetes capensis. Classification (NCBI taxonomy): domain Eukaryota; kingdom Metazoa; phylum Chordata; class Mammalia; order Rodentia; family Pedetidae; genus Pedetes; species Pedetes capensis. The sequence goes on from VMDO01002073.1 coordinate 168,748, forward strand.
AGGTTTTAAGTATTTTGTTGCAGAAATGTGGGACTGACTAACACAAACAGGCAGACAGCATATTCAATTCTCCTCTACCTTTTTGCTCTACACAGGTCCTCAGCTGCCCACCCACCCTGGGAGGGTCACCCGCTCTAGCCAGCCCACAGATTCAAATGCTACTCTCTTCCTGAAGCATCCCCACAAGTATACCCAGGAATAATGTTAGACCAACTGTCTGGGCATTTCACAGTCACAGATAAAGTTAAACATCACAACCACTCTGGGAGGCGCTGCTGCACTGATGATCAGCAGCCCCATTGTCTCAGAGTGCAAACTCTTGTTCTCATAGCCATGAGCACCCACTGAATCCATACCCTATCCAGGCAGTTGCCAAGAGAAGGCAAGCCTTTGTCCTTTTCCATTACTAAAATGAAGTGCCTGATGCAGGCTAATCTTATAAAGAAAAGAGGTTTATTTAGATGGTACTTTGGATCCTTTAAGTCCAGGATCATGTGGCCTCATTGATTTGGCCTCTGGTGAGGATCCTCATGGCTGTATCACTTCATGGCTGATGGCACCATGAGGGGAACACATGGGAGAGAGAGCGATCACATCACCAGACAGAAAGCCAGAGGGAGACTGGGGTCCCACAGTCCCTTCTGAGGATACTCCCACAACTGACCTAAGGTCATCCCACTAAGCCCCACCACACTGAGGACTCAGCCCCCATATTAGAACTCCGACAGCAAACTGCACACAAGCAGAACATGCCATGCCAAAGAAGCATCTTTTTGCCACCAACAAAGGTTGCTTCCCTGAAGTCTGCAGGTTCATGATCGAGAACAGGTGTTGTCTCTGGGCAGAGGGAGAGAGGAGCCCTATTTCCAGGGCCTGGTCTCAGGCAGGCTGGCCAAAAGCTGGAGTGGAAAAGGGGCAGGAACTGGATCAAAGAGATGATTCCAGACAAATCCCAGCCCAGATGCACTAGAAATGGCTTGAGTGGGTTCCAGGTCCCTTTATATCACCCTGGAGCATCCTCAGGTCCCGTGCCTGTCACCAGCGGGTGTTAACTACCAGCCAGTCAGACTAAAGAGTGGACACGACCAATGAGGACATAGCATCTGAATAGAAGGAAATGCAGAATGGACTAAAAAGGGGAGCCCAGGAGCAGGACCACAGGGCACTGAGTGGCCACCTTTTGCTATGCCCTGTGCTGTGGACCTCAGGGTCCTTATCCCACCAAATGCTCCAGAGTAACCCCATGAGGCAGGATTTACTCTCACTTTCTATGTGGGCAGCCACTGATCATAGAAGTAGGTACTGAGCCTGATATCACAGAACTGCTGAGCCAAGAGGCAGTGGAGCCACAATTTCCCTGGATCTCTCTGAAGGCTTCTGAGGTGACGCTGGCAAAGCGCCACCCCCAGCTGCTCAGTGTGGATCAGCTGGAACTCATATGGGCAGCAGTTGCCCAGGAAGCCACTGTCAGCCTGTGCGTGGCCCCATCCTGGGCTCTCCTGATGGATCATTTCCTCACGATTGGCTTTATTTATCTCCAATTATTCAAAATCAGGGCAGGGCCACTGATGAGGAAAGTAAAATGAATCCTACATTACAGCTTCCAACTCTCCGCTACAATGAACCGCTACACTGGCCCAAGCAATGAAGGCAATCTGGGGTGTGACTATTGTTTATCAGAATAAGTACACATGCATTTCAGTACTGATTGGTAGTAGAATGCCTTAGAGCTTATTACTGTGTCCTGCTGGGGGCGGGGGGAGGGAACACCTGCCATCCCTCCACTCAGTTGTAGTCTGAGATAACTACAAATGTTTACAGCTCAAAGTACTTGAAGGGGATATGTAAATAGTGGAGGGGGTAATGCCCACCAACAGAGAGCTGGCATATAGCCATTGCATGAGGTTTTACCACGTGGCTCACCTCCTTCCAGCCTAGTGAGAGAGTGTAGGGCTCCCAGTTGTGGAGTTAGACTTCTCATGGTTTAAGTGCATCCTCCAGGGGTTCATCTGTTGGAAGTGTGGTCCCCAGTGTGAAGATGCTAAGGGGTGGTGGGACCTTTAACAAGTAGAGCCTCGTGGAAGGTCCTTAGGTCCTTGGGGTTGCTGCTCTTTGAGGAGATTAAAGTTGTTCTCATGAGACGCTGAGTTAGTTATCACAAGAGGGTTGTTCTCAATGAACCTGGCCCCTCCAGGTCTCTGGGTTTCTGCCTGGCAATGTGCTGTTTCCCTCTCTGATGCATGCACTGCATGATGCCATCCTCTGTGTTGCTCTCACTGAAACTGCATACAGTGCCATGCCCTCAACCCTCCAGAATTGTGAGCTAAATAAAGCTCTGTTCTTTACAACATTTCCCACATCAGGCATTGCATTATAGTAACAGAAAATGGACTCATATGGAAACTAAGTTTATGCAGGTTAAGTAATTTGCTAAAAGTTCATAGTGTGGTTGGTTCATGGCAAAACAAAATCGTGAGTCAGGTCTGCCCTACACCTTTGAAACTATCCTCACCAAAAGAAAGGAGCTTGGGCCAGGATGAAGGTGAGACTTCTGAAAGCATTCAGGAGGGTGATTTGTGGGAAAAGGAGGTTGCATTTCCATAGCAGGGATCAGACTCTCAGGGTTCCCAGCACAGTCACAGAGGACCTCGGCTTCCCTGACCTTGCCTAAGAGCATCAACTGCTACTTGTTGCAGAGTCTTCCATCTCATATCCACTCCATCCCACACTCTAGCCAGCTATAGAGAACACCCAAGCCTTTGTTAGTTGGCTTTTACCCACCTCTCCCCAGCTTTGAACTCTATTTTTGAAGTGTGAATCTCTGTAGCCTGTATGTCAGGGTTTCAGCTTGGACTCTGCCTCTCTCTGTCTGTGTGACCTCGAGTGAGTTTTAACTGACTTCTATTTCCATATCTGTGAAATGGTTTATTGAACAAATTAAATGAGATTGTTAGAATAAAAGAGGTGGCAGAGCAAAGCTGTTAGTGGCTTGGCTTTAGGACATGACTTGGTTTTAAGCCCATATCTGCCACTACCCAGATGTGTGATCTTGGGCAAGTTACTTTTCTCTTATAGCTTCAGTTTTTCCATTTGCAAAATGAGGGTGATAATACTTCAAAATATTATGGAAATCATATATGAATATATATATATATATATATATATATATATATATATACATATATATATATATATATATATAAAGCCCCTCTTGACACATACAACATTCTCAGTAAAATTGGAGACATTTTTGATTGTTATGATTGGAGGTGGGATTTGCAACTGGAATCTGCTGATTGAAGCCAGGGATGCTTTAAAAAGGAAAAAAACAAAACAAAAACAACAACAACAAAAAAACACCTTTCAGTGGACAGAACATCCCACCACAAAGAATTATCTGGTCCCCACTGCCGATAGTGCCAAGGATTAGAAACTGAGGCCTAAGGAATTGGGACTCGGGGCTCCTTGTGTTGGCTGAGCAGCTGCCTTGTTTATTCACCATGGTAACATTTACATTCAGATTGAGTGTTCATATGGAGCAAGCTTTGGACACAGTGCCATATATGAAGACATTTTCAAGTGTCTCCTTCAGTCACTGGTCCCCAAGAGAGCCCTTATCCTATCTTGTGACTGTCTTAGGGTACTGTCACTGTCAATGAGAGACGCTGTAGCCCAGCGTTGTCACCTGCCCTGAGGAATCCCCTTCTCAAGGCCTGTACTCAGTGATGCCAGGTCCTTGGCTCAGTGGCAGAAATGAATTTCAGGATTAATCAGAGAGTAAGGCAGAGGTGCAGTGTTTATTAGGTAAAGGTAGGGATAGTACGCTCTTAGAAGTGAAGAGAGAGAGAGAGACCTAAGGAAATAATATACATCTAGACATGGACGTGGGCCTCTCAAGACAGAGTAGCCCCTGAGTGTCTTCACAATGGGTATATATATAATCTTGGAGCATTTGAAGTTACATTGTACAATGAGGTCCCAGCAGGTACATGGTACAGATTTATAGATGGGAAAAAGAGCACTGTTAAAATGCATAGATTGGAATAGTCAAGGAAATTCTCTCTACACTTAGTCACTAGGGAATGACCTGGGCCTGCTAATTTTAGTTATAGTCCATAATCTGGTTCAGTGAGATTCCTAGAGAAGCACTGGTATCTATGCAGGCCATTCCCACCACAGCTTTCCTTTTTTGGTTTCCTTTTTTGGCTGGAATTCTTGGCTGATGAGACTCAGACCAGATTGTGGGGTGAAAGCCCTCTCCTTCCCATGTCCCCCCAGTTTTCTCTGTCTTTCCATCCCACCTCAATTCCATCTTTTGTTGCTGCTCTTTGTAACTTGGGCCCTGCCGATGGGAGGGACATCTTGGGTCTCTTTTGTCCCCTCAGGCAGAGTCATCGTGAAGTCTCTGTTCTCTGAATTGGGGTGCCTGGGCCCTGGCCATGGGAGCCCATTGCAGGCCACAATAGGCACATCCTCTGTGCTCCCAGCTCCCACTGACACAGGAGACAGGGGTCATATGGGCTGTGTGTCCCCTCAGACAAGTGCCGTGGGCTGCTGGAACTGGCCCCAGGAGAATGCCAGGAAGAGGCCAGAGCTGGCTGGAATGACCCTCTCGCGTGCTTCAGGCCCAGCTCTGCAGCAGAGCACACAGAAGCATTCAGTATTTCCATCCCCAATCCAGTCTGCTCTGGAAAGCATGGCCACCACAGTGTGCTAAAGGGGTGAGGAGGTAGGTCCCTGTCCCCCAAGACAGCTTTGTCACTGGATAGGCTTTGAGCACAGTCCCCAGACTGTGACCCAACTCCCCTTCAGCAGGAGGGCCACAGACAGAGATGCCCACATCCTACCCAGCCTACCACAATTCCAAGGCTCACCCCCTTGGAGGGCTTGGGTAGCCCCAGCAGGGCTGAGGTGGGGCAGGCTGGCAGCTGTGTGGGCTGTAGGGGAGGTGCCCCGAGCCCTGAGTCCTGGCCTACATCTGCATCTTACAGAGGCAAGAGCAGAGTGACTGCAGTGCTGTGGGGGGAGCAGCTGACTGTGACCCAAGGAGGAAGGTGGACCCTCTGCCCGGTCCTTCTGCACAAGCCTCCTGCTTAGCAACACCCAGCAGCCGCCACTAACAACGGTGTGGTGGAGGAAGTTCCATGACGGGATCCTCTGTGCATCTCAGGATGCCCTAGGACACTCCTGGAAGGAAATGAGCATGGTGGCTGGCAGGGCTATTTCCCACCAACATGGCAAAGGGCGTCTGACAAATAGCTAGCCTGATGGTGTCTCCCAAATGCAGAGGGAGTCACACCCAGCAGCTGAGATCTCTGGTCATTTCCATTTCCAGGCGGGCAGGCGCTGTTTAGGTGTCTACAGAAGCCCCTCTCCCACAAACTCCTTAGCAGACCCCGTATACAGGCGCGCAGGCCTCTCCCACTTGGGGTTTTAGGGCACCACGGTTTGGGGAGCTGGTTTCAGTTTGCAGACTCTGGAGCCCGCTTATCAGGTCCATTCTGCTCAGAAGACGCCAAGGCATGTTTCTCCTACCGCAGGCTTCAGCATCAGCTGCAGGGGAGCTTCCGTGCCCTTATTTGCATCAGCAGGTTGCACAACTACCAATCGCTGAAGCATGGAGGCCACTGAGCTGATGGGTAAATGTTGTTGTTGTTGTTAGGTGCCATCGAGTCGGTATCCAACTCATGGCAACCCTCATAGGGTTTTCAATGGCTGACTGTTTTCAGGATTGCCTCGGGAGTGGATTGCCAGGTCCTTTCCCCATTTTTGCGGTGCTGGGAATCGAACTCGGAACCTCAGAGACTGTGGCGCAGTGCTCTACCAACTGAGCTAAATCCCATAAATAATGTTGTTGTGTGTTGTTGTTATTAGGTGCCATGGAGTCAGGTCTGAATAATAGCAACACTATCTATGTACAACAGAATGAAACATTCCCTAACACTGCCGTTCCTGGCCTGTGTCAGTGCTTCTCTGCTACTCCTAAGGTTTTTGATGACGGATTGTTTCCAGAATGGGCTGCCGTTTTTTGCTGTGCTGGGGATCAAACCCAGGGCCTCAGAGCACACTGAGTAAGCACTCTACCAACTGAACTAAACCCCAGGCCTGATGGCTGATGGGTAAATGGATGAGCAAAATGAGTGTGTGTGTGTGTGTGTGTGTGTGTGTGTGTGTGTGTTAAACAGATATTGTGTATCTCTTCGTGTGTCTATATATAGTGGAATATTGTTCAACTTAAAAAAGGAAGGAAATTCTAGCACATGATACAGCACAGAGGAACCTTGAGGGTATTATGTTAAGTGGAACAAGTCAGTCACAGAAAGATCCTCTACGGTTCCATTTATGTAAGTACCTGGAGGAGGCAAATTCAGAGACAGAACGTGGACTGGCAGATGTAGGGGGCTGGGAAGAGCAGGGAATGGGGAGTTATTTAGCAGGTTCAGAGTTTCAGTTTTGCAAGATGAAAAGAGGTGTTGAGGTCGGCTGGAAGGCAATGTGAACGGACTATAAATATACTCTTGAGAATGGTTAAGGGGGTAAGTTTTATTTCATGTGTATTTTGCTATGATTAAAAATAAATAAATACATAAATAAATAAAGGTCAAACCTGACTCTCTGCTGTCTCCGAGAGAAGCTCGGATACTGGGAGATTCAACAGGACCTTAGTTGACACACTGGGAACTGTCCATCTGAAAAAAAGGCCCTGTCCCACCCACATGGCCCTGACCCCACACCTCCCCTTGGCGGTTGGGCTCCCTAGAGCCCGGGGCTGGCAAAAGTAGCAAGTATCAGAGAGGATGTTCTCACCCCGTGAGGCTCAGGTAGACAGCAGAGTTCCGCCTTGTCACCTGGCTGTGACACCACGTAAGTACTTTAAGCCTGATGTGGTGCCCGTGATCATTCGGCCGGCCTGAGTTTCAGGAGAGTGGCCCCAGGGGTCCTGTGATGGTGGACACTCGATTTGAGAATTTAGGAATTAGGGTTCTACCAATTCATCAAGAGCTGTGAAGGCTGGGTCCAGGATCCTAGGGTGGGGGGTTCAGAGTGTGCCCCGAGGGCAGGCTGTGGTGGGGGATGGGGGAGGAGAGATGTGCCAAACTCAGGACACCGGTGCTGAGCACAGGGAGGCTGACAGGAAAAACCAAGTGGATTTAAAGGCTGCCCCCTTCACCCTGGTTGTGCGGGAAGGGAGGGAGGGTACTCACAACCTGCTGGGTGGGGCTGAGTGCTTCCTAGATCTGAGGAGCAAAGAGACCCCATTGACTCAGTCACATGGCTGAGCAGGAGACCCCCACTAACTCTATTAGGAGGCCTTTCGGGCAGATGGACCCCACTGCAGAGAGGCCAAACCTGAGGGCCCCACTCAGGCAGCCAGAGGGCTTCGCAGGGGAAGGTGTGCGTGAAAGAGGCTGATGCTCAGTTCCGAGTCAGAAACAACTGCGACCCCCTCTGAAGGACGCAGAAAATCCAATGTGTCTCAGTGACATCAGCCTGTCCAGGTCCCAGATGAGCCTGGGCCACCTCCTCCTGGCTCTCCTTGCTGGGCGCAAGTCAGTGTCCACTATGGGCATATCTGTGCAGGCCTGGCCACCAGCCTAGGTTCTCTTGGGAGGTGGCAGAGCCTCTAAGAGGTGGGGCCTAGCGGGTGGTCTTAGGTCACTGGGTACAGGCCATCGAAGAGGACTGTGGGATCTGTTCCCTTCCTACCTCTCTTCACTTCCCCACTTCTCTGAGGGGAGAAGATTCCTCCACCATTCACTCCCACCACAGGCCCACAGCAACAGGCCAGCTGAGCCTGGGCTGCGACCTCCAAAACCATGAGCCACAATAAACCTTTCTTCTTTATAGGTAGATTGCATCAGGTATTTGTTACAGTAGCACAAAGCTAACTAATGCACACTCCCTGCAACCCTTGATTTGTTAGGGCTAAAGTCCCTTCCAGGACAGAGAGGCTGGAGAGGTCTAGCCTCAATTTGAAAGGGCTCACAGAATGTCCAGCGGGATGAAGAAGAAAACAATGTACATCAACAAGAGTGACCTGGACCAGGAGGAAAATTCTAAAGGAAGGGAGAAAATGGCTGAATGTTTCCAGAGTAGAAAAGCAGGTTACCTCCAAGGATGACAGCCCCTGTTCTGTACTGGATACTTAAGAAGGCCCATCAACACCAGTTGTTTAAAAAATGACTGGCACCTCGATCTCCAGTGGAAGGAGAAGGAAGGTAAGCCAATATCTCCACAGATACATTTCTGATTGCACACTGGGGATAGATGTGGAGTCTGATCAAGTCAGGCTTATTAACCTGTTAACAACCAGCACCCTATTTATAGGACAGTAACAAATTCACCAATTATTATCTCCAGAAATTTATATCCAGCTCATGAAACAATAATTGGCAAATTCACTACTTTCCTATAAGTAGGGCACTGGGCATTAGCGGGTGAAGGCTGGTGGCAATGAGACAGTGTTCACCAAGCAGGGAAAAGGTGGAGTTGTCAGGATTGCATAGAAGACTGGAGTTCGGGTAACATTTAAACACAGCCATATTTTCACAAACTCAAAGCTAAGCAGTGCTGGGTGTCAATGGTCTGGCTGACAGAGTGGATGCAGGGTCCAGCTTCCTTAGAGATTGCCGAGTACAGATGAATGTGGAATTCTGCATCTAGAATCCTTTCCTCTAAAACTTTGCACCTGGGGTGGAAACTGAGGCAGCTTCTCTGTGTCAGCATAACATGACCTGCCCAGAAAGCAAACCACTGGTTCCTTGTGCTAGAACTTCAGGCAGCAGAGCTCCCAGTAGTCTCTGATGCGGGGGAGCAATGCTTTTCTGTGAGTGTGGAGGCAGCCATTGCTCTGACATGGCATCGCCTGGCCGTGTCCTTGGGAAGAACATTGGTAACTTCCCAGCTGGCCTGCCTGTTTCTGTCATCCCAGATCCTGTGGGCCAGATTTTTGCTTTCTCATTCTGAGCCCATTTTCACTTCTCCCTCAGCAGATCTGCTCACTTCCCCTTTCACTGGCTTTCTGTCCCCAGGACTGACCTGCAGGATCCACATCAGGAGTCCCCACGCTCCCTGGCTTCTGGGTGGGACAGATGTGGGAGGGAGGGAAGTGGAGGAGGGCAGGATGGCTGTCCTTGCTGTCCCTCCCAGGGCTGCCTGGAGATGGCTGTTACTCCTTCTGCACAGATCTCTCTCCTGGGCTCACACAGCCTCTCTCCCCTTGTCTCCCAAGGGGCTGGCAGCTTGGCTGCATACCTCTGTCAGGCGTCTTTGTAGAAAGCACTCTCCCTGACTTACCCTGCTTTGCATGTGCCATCTGGTTCCTGCTTCCTGATACAGGTGGTGTCGTCAGTAAAAATAAACCTACTTAACAGATCAAGCTTGTTAACATGGCATTCACACTGTGTATATCCGCTGGTAAGTTGCATTGTCTCTCTGAGCCTCGGTTTCCCCATCGGGGAATGCAGAGGGGTTGAAGGTCCACCATGTAGATTCAGTGAGGTCAAATGTCCTAATAGACTGTATTACTTTTGTGAGCCTAGATGGTAGTAGCTACCCTGAGAAGGGACCCTGGAGTCAATCACGTTTGCAGGGCTTAGTGCCTGGTACCCTCCCCTGCCCAGCTCTGTTTATGCTGCAAGGATGCACCTAACAGCAGCGGCTGCTTCCCACTCCCAGAATCCTCGAAAAAATACATTTCAATTCACCACTTCAGTCCCTCCACTGGGCTCCAGACTTAATGTGCAGCCACGTTAGTATAAAAGAGTTGTCATGGGAAATGTCATTCCTTAGCGCATTTCTGGAAAAGAGACTTGATTCATTGGTTTTTAACTCCCTGGAGAGACAGAGCAAGATAAAATGGCCAAGTTCTGCCTTTAGAAAGTCCTGCCATGCTACAGCCAGACAGCACGCTCCTCCAAGGCTGGAGTTTGGCCCCATAGCATTAGCTTTCAACCTTCGGCAGTTAGTGTTCCCTGGCGATCAAATTGTGAAGGACTCATTAGCTACTCCTTATCAAAATAAGGGGAGCCAGGGGGTCCCAGGGAAGGCTTCCCTGTTGAATACAATGTGCTCAAAACCCCTAGACTCAGCAACGATGTTGTATCCCACACATGGAACAGTGCCTCACATCCTAGACATAGTTGATAACTATTAGAAGATAAAGTGATTCCTAATCTCATTTTTCTCAGAGGAAGCTCAAAAAGATTAGGGAACTCGCCCAAGATCAGAAAGCTGGTAAAAGGCAATTCAGGCCTCCTGATTCAGTCCTCTGGACTCTAAGCCCAGGAACACTCCCTACTCCTGTGGTCCCATACTCAGCGAGCACGATAGGCAAGTTCTGAGGACTGGATAAGGACATGGTGCCTTGTGTGCAAGGCTGCTCAGGCCCAGAGGGATACATGCAGTATTGGTACAAAGTGGACTTTGTCTCAGCCCCTCAGCCTTGAACTAGGGAGATAGCTTGTTTAATTGGTTCTGGATCTACATCTCTTGGGTTGCTTTCACTGGGGGCTCCTAGGTCACTCACTGTGAATAGATGCTTCCTAATGCATGAAAAGGGCTGGGATTTAGCTCAGTTGGTAGAGCGCTGCACTGCAGTCTCTGAGGTCCCGAGTTTGATTCCCAGCACCGAAAAAATGTGAGAAGGACCTGGCAATCTACCCCCAAGGCAATCCAGAAGCAGTCAGCCATTGAAAACCCTATGAGGGTTGCTATGAGTCAGATACCGACTCAACGGCAACTAACAACAACAACAATGCATGAAAAGTGGGTTTTAATCAAATAGGTTTGGGAAGAGCAACACATTACCATGCCCCTTGCAGATTATAATGCAAATGATGTGCCGAAGGCACTGAGAAGTCCTGCAGCAAACTAACCTACTCTATTTGTTTAACCTAGCATATCTCATGTGTATTTGGTGCAGAAAGCTTTTTTCCCATCTTTTTAATACACTTTGGGAGACACTAATGTTAAGTCCCAAGAGCTCAAATCTAATTAAGAGCCTGGGATAGTCACCCCCCAGCCCCAAGTTGCACAAGGGCAGACAACTGAGAATTGGAGATTTCCATATAGAGTTCTTTTAAATGGAAATCTATAGGCTTCAAGAAAGTTTTGTCCTGAAGAATTTTTCTCTTCTATTCTTTCAAAATTAAAGTTATGCCTAGCCAGCATGTTCCCACATGAGAGAGGGGTTCTAGCCAGCAGCATTTCATGTGTCTCGCAATGTTTACAGTTCAATAAGCAGATCATCTGGGTCTTCTATTCTGCTCCAGATGTCTTCGGGCCTATTTTTGTGCCAGTACCAAGCTGTTTTTGCAACCACTGCCTTGTAGTAAAGTTTGAAGTCAGGGATTGTGATTCCCCCTGCATTAGATTTGCAGCTTAAAAGGGTTTTGGCTATTCGTGGTCTTTTGTGGTTCCATATGAATTTTTGGATCATTTTTTCT